>JAZAVI010001130.1:0-28531 GCA_036326025.1 Chrosomus eos | reverse complement strand
CACGCGAGCATACTAAAAAACATAGGCCTACCTCACCGCCCCCCCTACCCCCCCCCCACCCCCCCCCCCCCCCACCCCCACCCCTTTTGGAGAAGTTCGCGGAGCTTCAGTCGCGGAGCTCAAGTCCAAAATCCATCACCGTTCGCGGAGCTTCAGTCGCGGAGCTCAAGTCCAAAATCCATCACCGTTCGCGGAGCTTCAGTCGCGGAGCTCAAGTCCAAAGTCCATCACCGTTCGCGGAGCTTCAGTCGCGGAGCTCAAGTCCAAAGTCCATCACCGTTCGCGGAGCTTCAGTGCGGAGCTCAAGTTCAAAGTCCATCACCGTTCGCGGAGCTTCAGTCGCGGAGCTCAAGTCCAAAGTCCCTGCATAAGCTTCCTCTGGAGTGCATGGAAAACTTTATTTTTAATGACGTTCCACTCCAGCTGATGAGGTAAAACATTCTCCGTCTGTTCGCTTCATTTCACTGCTTTATTATGATGTGTGTTTCATCAATGCATGCATGAATATCATTTATTATTGAAATACTGTAATTCGGTTCTATATGTGGTGAATGGCCTTTACAGAGGCCCCTGAGGTATGACAGGTTATGTGTTGCATAATGCTGTTCAGAGCAAAACATTGTATTTTTTTTACTTATATCTTACAATCATAATCGTATTCATATTTAAAATAACATGTCAGTTTTAAAGGTGTCAGGTTCCTATATAATTTAATGGGTGTGTGTCTCCTGTCAGATTAAAGAATGAATTGTTTTAATATTGTGATTCTCTGGACAAGCTGTTTCTTTATTTGCATTTGGTTCATATTTTCATAAATCATCATGCTTATGTCAATCTCACGCAATGTGGTTTGTGTTAAGGGAAATGGGCATCAGTTCTGCGTGTTATTTCTGCATATAATTGTGAACTGAATTGGTATATTGTTTACACACGCAGGGCTTGACATTAACTTTTTGGGGCACTTGTCCTTCGGACAAGTTAGTTTATGTTTCACTTGTCCATGCACAAAAGTCACTTGTCCGGGTAAAGATTTGTAATTTTATCTAGGGCTGCACGATTTGGGGAAAATGTCATATTGCGATTATTGAGGTCAATATTGTGATTGCGATAGGCGATTGTGATAAAATAAACAAATGGTTTCATGAATCAACTTGTTTGGTTCTAAAGCAAATGCACACACAGATTTGTGATCATTCTGAAATTAGCTATAACTAAATGATTGATAACACCTATAATGATAAAGAAGCCATTGATGTCTGGATAAAAATTATATACAGAAATTGAATAAAGTTATCAAACAGTCTGTGCTGCATAAATTATATATAGACTAATCCTTATTAAAGCTACACAAGTTCTTTAGTCAAGAGCAGTGAGGAATTTTCTCTGTTCCCTTTCTGTGGTTACTGACAGAACGCTTTAGTTTATTGGCAGCTGGCCCTTTAAGACCAGCCGCTTTTCTGTCAGAGACGCAGATCTCACACGCGACGCGCCTCATTCTCTCACGAGTCACAGCTCTTTATGTCCATCATGAGACTGCTCTTATGTTATAAAGATACTCGAAAAACGACATTTTGGCATAATTGTGTCGTGTGTTATTGTTCGTTCAAGCACGAAAGAGAACTGTATTCTGGCACGCGGTCTGTGCGTGCGCGTCTTTCTGTGAGTCACATTCAGGATATTCACAGGCAGCGCGAAAAATGTGTTTGTTTCAAATCGGTAAAATTAAAAACATAACACATAACGAGTGGCACATAACGTGAAGTAACATGGCATTTTATTTTGTTTGAAATTTAACTTGTCCAGAGGGACAACTAATTTTCTCTTCCACTTGTCCTACAAAAAATCCACTTGTCCCGGACAAGCGGACAAGCCTTAATGTCGAGCCCTGCACACAGGTGTAACATGCAGAAAAACTGACCACGCTTCTCTTTCTCTCTGTAGGCATGAAAACTGAAACCTGATAGAAGGGAGAAGGAGAATGAAACTGCGGATTGTAGATAAAGTGAGTCGAAAAAAACATAAAACATATATTTTAAAATTATTTTAAATAATATACATTACCGGGCAAAAGTTTGGAATAATTGCAATTTTTGTAAAAATGTTTTTAAACAGGGATCATTTACATTTTAAAATATAATCAAATAAAATCTGTTCTTTTATACTGTAATAATATTTAACAATATTACTGTTTTTACTGTATTTATGATCAAATAAATGCAGCCTTGGTCAGGCCTCTTCCAAAAACATATATATTTTTAATTATTACGAACTTTTAAATGGTAATATATATATATATATATATATATATATATATATATATATATATATATATAATTTTTTTTTCAGCAATCAGAAATCATTATGAAACTCCTACTGATATAGTTTCAGTTAAAGGAGGATTCTGGTATTTAGCACAGAGTGGTTCATCCAAAACAAACTAGAAAATAGACTCAAAGTGCTAAATACCGGAATTATCCTTTAAATGAACATTACATGCACATATGGATAATTCTCTGATAACGCAGAGTTTGTGATTTACTCAGCAATGGCAGCAGGGGCAGCGGATGGTGATTTACGGGACGGTCTTCCTCATCACGACCCTCCTCATCCTCTACAGCTCAAACAGCTCAGCTGATCTGAACAGCTCCTTTAAAGTCAGCGAGGTTCACCACACGGTCAAAAACACCAACCTCAAGAAATGGGCTGGGAAGGAGGGATACCTTCCGGTTTACGGCAACAAGGTGATCAACTTGTACAAGTAATGAAATTCCTGTTTATATGGCAAAACATTAAATGTGTTTTTCTGAAATCTTGAAAACTTTAAAAACCTTAAACCTTCAAGTGCCAACATATATTTTGAAAATATAATACATTATATTTCTATCCTTAAAATAGATTTTGGGTGTATATTTTTTTTAAATATTTGGACAATATAAATATATTTACATTGAAAATATATTTTAAAAATGGCCAAAAATATTCAAGGAAATATAAGTAAAATTATTGAAACATATATATATATATATATATATATATATATATATATATATATATATATATATATATATATATATTTTTTTTTTTTTACATCTATATTAGCATTTTCTAATCTTAAAATACAAATGCAAATGTTATTTTTTTTTTTATATTTTGGACAAAATAAATATATTTATATTGAAAATATATTTAAAAAAATGTCAGAATATATTTATATGAGTAAATATAAGTAAAATTATTAAAACATTTTATATAAATATATTTTAACATCTAGATTTTTCTTTTTGTATATTTTGAAATATATGTTGTTTGCTGGATTTTTTTTGTAGCATTTATAGCATTTTGGGTGAGATGTGTATTTTTAATATATATACACTATAAATATATTTACATTGAAAATATATAAAAATGGCCAAGAATATATGACGAATATTAAGTAAAATTATTGAAATATCTATAAACATTTTTTATATTTTCTAATCTTAAAATAAAAATGAAAATGTTTTTTTTTTATATTTTAATATAAATGGCCCGAATATATTTATATGAGTAAATATAAGTAAATATATTCTATATTATAATAATAAAAATCTAAGTTGCTCAGTGTGGTGACGTGTTGTTTCAGAGCATGATCCTGCGCTGCCATAACTGTGCATTAGTGACCAGCTCAAGTCACATGTTGGGGACTCACGCCGGAGACGAGATCGACCGCACGGAGTGTGTTATCCGTATGAACGACGCTCCCACCTCCGGGTACGCATCAGACGTGGGGAACCGGACCAGTGTGCGCGTCGTGGCTCACTCCAGCGTGTTCCGGGTCGTCCGCAAACCTGTGGAGTTCCTCAATCGCTCAGACAGTCCTGCCATCATATTCTGGGGCCCGGCGACAAAGATCGGACGCGACGCAAAGGGAACTCTGTTCCGGCTGATCCAGCGAGTCAGCATGACCTACAGGAACCTGTCGTTCTTCGTCATCTCGCCGGGCAAAATGCAGAAGTTTGACACGCTCTTTCAGAAAGAGACCGGCCGAGACAGGTGAACAGCTTCACTTCCAGATGTCTTCACTTATTTATTTTATTTGATTGTTTAATGTAACTGTTACAATCGTAACATTTGTTCTAGGGCTGAGCAATATGACCAAAAATATTATACTTTTTTTCATATATTTTGATATCGAAATTTATTTATATTCATTTCATAATGAAAGTAAGGAAATTCATTCCACATGTTTGTTAGACCTCATTTGTCCTATGTTGCATTGGTTGAGTATTGTTTTGATTGCTATAGTTTTTCAGTGTTTGTTATTGTTTCCTGTTTTCACAGAAAAAAGTCTCAGTCCTGGTTAAGTACAGGCTGGTTTACCATGGTGATTGCCATAGAGATGTGTGACAACATAAAGGTTTATGGGATGGTGCCGCCAAACCATTGTGGGTAAGATACAAGTTTCACTCTGCTGTTGAATTGGGAAATATTTATTTTAAACTTCAATACGTAGCACTTCGGGTGACCCGAGTTCGAGTACCGGCTCGGGGACCTTTCTCGATCCTGTCTCCCCCTTTCTCTCACTTCACTTCCTGTCAGGTCTTTATACTATCTCAATAGAGCGCAACAGTTGAAAGTAAAAACCTCCATTAATTTTCTCCATAAGGAAATAGATTTTTAACGATAACTTTTAAACCTACAATATATAGACAGCCCTACTGTGAGCTAAATAATTTTCTAAATAATCGTGTTTAACAGTAGAATTTATGATGATAAACTGTATTACCCATGATGCTGTACAGAAAATTCCACCAATCCGAATCAAAACAAGCAAAATGCCCCAGAATTTCTCTTTAGCTCCGCCCACTCCCATGAAGCACTGCGAATTACTTAATCAAATCGGTCTCAAAATACTTAGATATTTGAATATATATAAATGTATATTTTGGCAAACTTTTATCTATATAATCGACATTTTTGCATTAGTAGTTTTATATTTCTCCATCGTTTTTGATTATGCTTTTTTGCAATGCTTTCCCTCACTACAGCCATTAAAGCAACACTAAGTAAGATTTTTCACCTTAAAATAATGTTTTCAAAATCGTTTCAGTGGTTCATCAAGTCGTGACATGGTGAAATGCACTCATTCCACCGCTTTGCGGTCCTTTATCTGATATATCCACGCTATGTAAGATTGCCAGATCGGGTTTCTTTCTGTTTCAAATTTGACTTGCTTTACGGCAAGCGTTACATCATACTTTCATAAAATCATGCATCATACTCAACCTTGTCTGTGGCCATTGTTGATTCCAAAGCCGGTGCTGGATAAACAGAGAGCATGTGTGCGTGTGCGCGTGCGACAGTAGGATACGGTAGGCTAAATTATTTACGACAGCAGTAATGGACAATTCCGCTGAGGAAAAGTTACTTGGTGTTGCTTTAAATTCAGTCTTGTACCTTTGTCTTTTTGTCTGGTTGTCACATTTTTTTTTATCTTCAAATCAAAGTTAGTAATGTTGTGATCCACCTCGTAGCTGGTTGGCTAATGAAAAAGTGGGCGGGCACTATTGCTCTCTATAGACCTTATGTAGCCACGCCCCTTTTCAGCGCTGAGCTCGTTGTCTTTTGACTTCCTGTGTTTTCCTGTGTCTGTGTTTTCACAGCGATCTTGCGTAGTTATGAATATGAAGGTCCATTTGTTAAAGGTGGGGTATGTGATTTGGAAAACAACCGGGAGATTTTGAAAATACACAATTCAAATGGTCCTACCTTCTTCCCTCCAACGCTGGCCCTGACTCCACCCATTCGAAGAACATGGACGCGCAATCATGCACGAGCGAAAACTCAGATGCGCGAGAGATTGTAATGACGATTTACTACTAATCATGGAACCGGCTTTACTGACGAGATGCGCATGCGTCACGAGCTTTGAGTATGCGCACGACGGGGGTCACGCGCGCTGGGGGGAGGGGTGTGGTACGACCATTTGATTGACGAACTTACTGTCCAATGATTCTAGGTGGTCTTGGAAATGATTGGCTGGAGTTTTTCGAGTCCTGCCCGTTCCACAGATGATTAAATTGCTTAATTTTCATTTCAGTGCTTCTAACTCAGTGGCTGTAAGTGGGTTAGGAAGAGGATTTCAAGTTATTTTTACAGAGCGACCGCAAAAACGGAAGTTCAAAGACAATATTCTAAAGATGGCGGCGCCCTCGTTTCTCTGGTGCATAAGGTCTATAAAGGCAAAAAAAAATGATCTAAGAATAAATCAATTAAATACATTTTCCTGAATTGTCTTCCCTGTAGGAGACGCCCTCAGCCCAAACGAATGCCCTATCACTATTACAAACCCAGAGGCCCAGACGAGTGTGTAACGTACCTGCAGAACGAGAGGGGGCGCCGTGGATCACACCATCGCTTCATCACTGAGAAACAGGTGTTCGCACGCTGGGCCAAGCAGTACAACATTAGCTACGCCCACCCAACGTGGTAAGCAACGTATTCAGCCTGGTGAGTTGGATCCAACATGGCGGCTTTTGTAACTGTGTGACCTTCTGATCCAAAATGGCTGCCATTTCAAATGCATTGCCTGCTCAGCAACTTATCCAGCATGGCTGCTGGTTTCTCTTTGATCTGGATTAGTGATTGAGCCAAAATGGAGGCCATTCAGGGATTCGGGAACAAGCAAAGGGCGGACAATCTTTGTTTTCCTTTGGAAAACGAACAGATGATGGAACGTTTTTTGTCTTGAGCATGAGGTTTTCAAAAACATCTACTTATTACTGCCGTAAAGTTCTCCTACGCCTTCTCTTATACAGTTTTTCACCCATAATTAATAATTTCTCAGAGAATGGAGGCCTTTTGGGAAGAAAAAGAGCAAATCCTTTGTGTCAGTTGCCAAATGGAAGATTCAATCACGTCTCGTGGTACAATCAACACATCTGAATGTTAATCGTGTAAAATGTCAGGGAATAGGAATGAGAATTGAAACAACTTTACAAGATTGTTTTATTTTGTAAATAAGAACTATGTAAATTATTCCAAAACAAACAAAAAATATTTTTACAAGTTTATATGGTTTTAAAATGCCCTAAACAAAACAATATTACAATAAACTATAGGAAAAAAAACACTTTATAAACGTCTCTGGTTACTTACGTAACCTATGTTCTCTGAATAGGGAACGAGACGCTGCGGAAAGCGCAGTGGGATATTCTCTGAATGTGCCGATTGTCTGAAGCCTTATAGAATCACGCCAATTCATTGGCTGATGGCGTCCGCGCAATATGGCTCCGCCCCGACGCTCTTACGTCGCATCATACGTATTCGCGCGCGCGCCATCTGCTCCTCAGATTTCTCTGCCGAAAAGAAACTGTCAGCAGCGCGAGGAGCTTGGCCGCTAACGCAGCGTCTCGTTCCCTATTCAGAGAACATAGGTTACGTAAGTAACCAGAGACGTTCTCTTTCATAGGTTCTCTCAACGCTGCGGAAAGCGCAGTGGGAACGGACTACCAAACTCGCCAAGCTAGAGCGCTTTTATGACTGGTAGATAAAAGAGACAACGACCGAAACGAGTTCAAACAGAAAGAACCTGGGAACCCGGGGTCACGTCAAGATCCAAGCTATAGAACCTTACAAAAGTATGCGGAGAGGACCAGCCTGCCGCAACACAAATATCCTCCAAAAGTGCTCCTCTGAAAAGAGCTTGAGAAGATGCTACACTTCTGGTGGAATGTGCTCTAATGTTAAGAGGTGAAGGCAAGCCACGCACCCCATAAGCCAACGAGATAGCCTCTGTGACCCAGTGAGAAATCCTCTGCTTCGATGCAGCAAGCCCACGGCGGCTAGCACCGAAGCAAACCAGAAGCTGGTTAGATTTCCTCCAACCGCCTGAGCGGTCTACATATATCTTAAGAGAACGAACTGGGCAGAGCAAGTTAAGCTCCCTATCTTCCTCAGATGAAAATGGAGGAGGGTGGAAAGCCTTAAGGTTAACTACCTGAGAGCGGAAACTTGAGGAAAGAACCTTGGGGACATACCCTGGTCTCGGCCTCAAGGAAACTTTGACCAGGCCAGGGGCAAAGTCCAAGCAGGACTCGCTAACAGAAAGAGCTTGTAAGTCTCCCACCCGCTTTAATGAGGACAAAGCTAACAAAAGAGAAACCTTAAGAGTCAGAATCCTATCCGGAGCTGACTCCAAGGGCTCAAAGGGGGCTTTCGTCAAACCCTCTAGGACAACAGAAAGATCCCATGAGGGGACTCTAGGGGAGCGAGCCGGTTTCAGGCGCTTCACCCCACGCATAAAGGCAGAAACTAACCTTAATTTGCCTAGGGGAATCTCATCCGATTCCCTATGCGCTGCAATAGCCGCGACATAAACTCTGAGAGTGGTAGCGGCTGCTCCAGCCGCAAACTTCTCCTGCAGGAATTCCAGTACTGAACCAGCAGGGCAGTTAACTGGGCTCCTATCATGTGCTAAACACCAAGTCTCAAAAACCTTCCATTTGGAAGAATATAATCTCCTTGTAGAAGGAGCTCTAGCACTCGCAATAGTCTCCTGAACGTCAGTTGGGAGACCAGAGCTTAATGCTAACGGCCTCTGATCGGCCAAACATACAGCTTCCACATGTCTGGGCGAGGATGCCATATCCTGCCCTGTAGCTGGGACAGCAGATCTTCCCTGACCGGGATCCTCCAGGGGGGAGACTCCAGTAGAGGAACTAGCTCCGAAAACCATGGCTGAGATGGCCAGAACGGAGCTACCAGGAGGAGGCGGACTCCGCTCTCTCTCACTCTGGCCAAGACCGCCGGGATCAGTTTGATGGGCGGGAAGGCATAGAGTTTCTGCGTTGGCCAAGGGTAAGCGAACGCATCTATCCCCAATGGGGCCGGGGGACTCAGGGAGAACCAAAGAGGGCATTGGGATGACTCTTGAGATGCAAAGAGGTCCACCTCCGCCTCTCCAAAAACCTTCCAGATTAGAGCCATCGTCTGGCGGTTCAACATCCATTCTCCCGATCGGAGTTTCTGTCTCGACAGAAAATCTGCTGCGAGGTTCAGAACCCCTGGGACATGAACCGCTCTTAGAGATAGGAATCTGCTCTGAGACCACAGGAGAAGGTGACGCGCATGCCTGTCTAGGGTGCGCGACCGAGAACCTCCCTGCCGGTTCACATGAGACACCACTGCCATATTGTCCGTTCTGACAATGACATGGTGACCCTCCAAAAGAGGGAGGAAATGAAGCAGAGCCAGAAAAACGGCCCTTAACTCCAGGCAGTTTATGTGCCAGGAGAGAGCCTCTCCGGTCCAGACCCCACACGCTGGTCTGCCCTCGAAAACCGCTCCCCAGCCGGTGAGAGAGGCATCCGTCGTAATCATCTGGCGACGAGATACCGCACCCATGCTGACCCCTTTCCGAAGAAAAAGAGGGTCCCGCCAAACTGACAGGGCTCGAAAGCAACTGCGCGATACCTTCAGTAGGCGAAGGGTTGACCCGGAGGGTCGAACCCCTGAGAGTTTCACCCACCACATGAAGGGTCTCATGTGGAGTAGGCCCAGCGGTAGCACGGAGGAGGCCGCAGCCATAAGGCCCAGCATCCTGCGGCAGGTGCCCACAGACACATGATGGCCTAGTGAAAAACGAGCCAAGCATGTCGTCAAGCTGGAAATCCGTGCAGGGGCCAAACGGGCCTGCATGAGAACGGAATCCATGTTCACCCCCAAGAAAACGGTGCTTTGAGCCGGAGCAAGAACACTCTTCTCCGAGTTCAACCTCAAACCGAGAGACTGGATATGACTCAGAACGACGTCTCTGTGGTGGGCCACTAGCTCCCTGGATTGGGCTAAAATGAGCCAATCGTCCAGGTAATTTAGAACACGGATGCCCTGGAGCCGCAATGGGCCAGAGCTGCATCCATGCACTTTGTGAATGTCCTTGGAGCTAGAGATAGGCCGAAGGGAAGGACCCTGTACTGGAACGCCCTTTCTCCAACGGCGAACCTGAGGAATTGCCTGTGTCGCTGTACAACCTGGATGTGAAAATAAGCATCCTTTAGGTCTATCGTCACGAACCAATCCCCTGGCCGAATCTGAGATATGATAGCTTTCAGCGTCAACATCTTGAATTTCCCTTTGTAAAGGGCGAAGTTCAGCCGGCGGAGGTCCAGTATGGGACGCAAACCGCCGCCCTTCTTCGGGACCAGGAAGTAACGGCTGTAAAAGCCCCGCTCGGTTTCCCCTGGAGTAATCTCCTCTATTGCTCCTTTGAGAAGGAGGGAAGAAATTTCCTGCTGCAGTACAGAAGCCTGAGCGGCGCTGTCTACTACAGTAGGAAACACCCCGTTGAAACAGGGGGGATTGCGGCAAAACTGAAGAGTGTAGCCGAACCGAATTGTGCGAAGAACCCAGGACGATACCCCTGGTAAGCGTTCCCACTCTGGAAGGAAATGTGACAGAGGAGGAGGGATGTTGTAATGCAGACGACATACCTGAGTAAGGGTGCCGTGTTGACGCTCCTGGGGTAAAGAGGTTGACTGTGCAGGAGGGCCATCGGCGTCCTGGCACGTGATGGGAGGCATCGAGATTGGGGTCATGGTGACCAGGTCCGCCTGCTTCGGAGGAAAACGAAAAGTGCCTCCGAGGATGCGGCCGGTAGTTATAGAGAGCGTGGGGGGTGAGGGGAGAAAGCCGAAAGCGTCTCCTTCCTCCCGCACCAGACTGAGTAGAGAAGGTGAAATATGGCCTGCACTTCGAGACACTCTGAGTGGCGAAGGTGACAGGGCAAGGAAAGGAGAGCTGGGAGGTGGGCAGAAACGCTTGCGCGGTCTGACCCAACCCTGAGGAACCAGAGGAGCTCTCCTTTTTCTGACCGGAGGGTCAGGAACGGCTCTGCGCCGCCGGAGCAGTCGGTTTGTCGGACCGCTTCAACTGGAGGCGCTTGTGAGGCCGTTGACGGGGAAACGGGCGACCGCGGGCTCCCCAAACCGTGGCAGGTGGGGGATGCCCTGGTTCGCTTCTTCTGGAAGAGAACTCCGGTCTATGAGAGGGACGTTCTCTGGGTCGCACCGGGGGGGAGCAGAAGGTTCCCTAGCCCTCCTGGGCATGAACTGTCTGAACGCGGCCGATTGGGATTTGGAGGAGCGGAATTTCTCAACCACTGTGTTGACCGCCTCACCAAACAACCCTGTTTGAGAAATGGGGGCGTCCAAGAGGAAAACCTTCTCTTTATCACGGATCTCCGTGAGATTAAGCCACAAGTGGCGCTCCACCGCAACAGAACCAGCCATAGAGCGACCTATAGCACGTGCGGTATGCTTGGTGGCTCTTAAGGCTAAATCCGTAGCCTTACGAAGCTCCTTGACCGCTTCAGGGGTCACACCGTCACCCTCGTCCATTTCCTTCAGGACGTCCGCCTGGTAGGCCTGAAGAATGGCCATAGTGTGCAGGGTCATGCCTGCCTGCCCAGCCGCCATGTAGGATTTCCCAATGAGAGAGGAAGTAGTCCTACATGCTTTAGAAGGGAGAAGGGGGCGCGACTTCCAGGACGGCGCAGACGACGGAGCAAGATGGTCGGCTAAAGTTTCCTCAATCGCCGGAATGGCGGAATAGCCCTGTTCCACAGAACCTACCAGGTTGGTGAAATCAGCAGCAGCCGCATTAGTGAGGCGCGAAGAGAAAGGCTGCTTCCAGGATCTGGAGATCTCATGATGCAGATCACTGAAAAATGGCAGCTTCCTCCGTTGAGGCCTAGAATTAGGGCCACTGAGAAGCCTTTCGTCGAGTTTCGACGACTGAGACTCACGTGGCTCGTCGGGCCAATCAATAGTGAGCTTCTCCGTAGCGCGCGAAAGCACGTCAACGAGCTCCGCGTAGGCCGCAGTAGGCCGCGCTTCCTGGCCGCTCGGCGGAATAACCTCGTCGGCGAGAGTAGGCCCGAAATCCTCGGAGTCGGAAGCCTCGGTAAAAAGTATATCCTCCAGCCCGAAAGAAACCGCGTCGCGTGCTCCCGGGCTGGGGCGCAAATAATCGTGTGAAAATTCGACTGGCATGTCTCGCGCGTGCCGAGGGGAGGGAGGGAGAGAAAGAGCGGGGCTCGTCTGCTCGAACTCCGCATCCTCAAGCTCTACATCCGAACCCCAGGTCGCGGATCCTCGAGAGGCCTCGGGAGCGCGACAGGGGGAGACGAATGATTCCCTCTCAAAGACCGCGAGCCGCAATTTGAGGGTTTTGAGCAACAAATTTTCACAGAATTTGCATTTAGACGATCCTATAACTGCCTCACGCGCATGTGAAAAACCCAAACATTTAACGCACTTACTGTGTGGGTCGTCGTTAGCGATGTAACGAGCACATGGCGGAGTACAGCGTCTGTAATCCATGGCAGCTTCACCGTAAGGAGAAACAGAGTTCCGCTTGAACAGTCGCAGAAGCGCCGAGAATAATCCTAGATGTAATTGTAGCTCAGAAAAATCACGAGCGAAGGGCAAACGTGACCGCTTCGTTCTGAAGGCAGAGAAATCTGAGGAGCAGATGGCGCGCGCGCGAATACGTATGATGCGACGTAAGAGCGTCGGGGCGGAGCCATATTGCGCGGACGCCATCAGCCAATGAATTGGCGTGATTCTATAAGGCTTCAGACAATCGGCACATTCAGAGAATATCCCACTGCGCTTTCCGCAGCGTTGAGAGAACCTATGAAAGAGAACAACCAGGTAAAGGGTCGTTTTAAAATACATCATTTTCAGATAAACATTTTGTGTGTTTTTTTAAGTTATTTATCCCTTTATTTCTGAGAACGATAACTATAACGATAACTATATTAGCGTCCACATCAGCGGATGATTTCGTTCTGTTTATATCGCTTCAGTTTTGTCGTCTGTCGCTTTAAATGCACAAGCTTTTTAAAGCAGGGTGGATTCTGATTGGCTGTCAAAGTCTTAATCATTCATCAGCTGGACAAAATTGTTCTGCAATTGTGCCGTTATCGTTAGTTGTGGTGTGGACTCTTAGAACTATATCTTTATGGTTATCGCTATAGTTATCATACTTGGTATGAACGGGCCTTAAGTCATATGAAACCTGAACAAATGTCAGAGTCGAGCTTCATTAAAACATCCACAACAAGAACATGTCAGGGTCATTTTTTGCCACAAAATCAAAGAACACAAGAAAATCTATGAAACCCAGGCCTACAGTATCAAGGAGCATTTGACCCAGTTCTCATTACAAAATGTGGAAATTGATTTTAATTGTACAGTATGTGTACATGTAGTCATATGTTTGTTTGTTTTTTACTTAAAAAAAAGTTACAAGTAACTGAAATAAAATAAGTTACTAAAGTACTAAAATCACTAAAAATGAAATAAATGAATCCACCACCCAAAATAAAATGATTAAAACAAAACCTTTAAACTGGAAATATAAAAAAAGCTAGTAGTAAATAATACTACTAAAACATAATTTAATAAATTAAATGTCATTTGAATTTGGAGGGTAAAAGCGTCACGATGCAAAACATCTTACTGGACCTAAAATTGGCTTCATGTAAAATATATATATTTTTTCTTTTGATTCTGGGTGAAATATGACCTGGCCATATCTTTGTGAAGTTCAACCGAAAAGAAAAAGATGTACTATATTCATCAACACCAACAATACTGTCGCGTTGAATGTGTGTCAGCGGTGTGTAGAGGCATTTCGGTTTATTTTTTAGCAAGTAGTTCTGATGTTATTGATCAGTTGTATGATTTGAGTTTTTCCGGCTACATCTGTTAGTGTACAAACACACATTTAATATCACCGAATCGCTTTATTTCTACATTTTCATGACTGTTGTAAATGCTCTGCTCTCATTGGATGATGCCTTTCCTGGCACTGTACTGTCATTGGAGAACTTAAGTTGACGTTGGTAACAGGTAGTGGTAGTTTGGGTAACTAATGTGATGCTTTGAATGTCTTGCCTTCGATTCGTACGAGACCCATAAATAACAGCTGATCCGCTGATAAATAATAAAGATCATAAGATCGTTAAGTTGATCTTGCATCTCCAATAGCTTTGAATGACAAATGTAACCGTTTTAATTTTCACATCCTGGCTGAAATGATCTCGATTACCACCTGTAATGTTGAAACCTTCAGAGTATTTATTTGCTTTTCATTGATTTCGTTCTTGAAAATCAACCGTCTGCACAAGGGCAGAGGGATTGTGGGTAATGTATTGAGATTAATTGATTTGCACAAACTGAAATCAGTATGTACTATTATTATGATAATGATGATTATTACTCATGGTTGCAGTATTATGACAGTATGAGCTGATTGTTTTGCTCTTCACTCATTATGAATGTTCTTCTTTACATGCCTGTCTTAAAAAAATAAATGTATACCTTTGAAAAAGATTGAGTTTCATGATTTGTTTATGATTCTAACAATATTCATGACAGTCGATACAAAATGATTCACAAAATGTACATTGATAAAGAATGCAAAAGTTGTAACACTTTAAATTCATAAGTTCAAAGACTCGATTTGACGGATTTGAGCGCACACTGCACTTGTACTTCCTATAGTCCTTCATAAGTACTTCCTGTGGTCATCCGTTGGAGAGGTCAGGAAATACAGCTGCGATTTTCTGCCTGAGTCCTGATAAACTGATCAATAGGGCCTCCTGCATGACAGACAAACACATTTAATAAACTGCAGCAGTTAAAAAAGAAAGAAAACAAACATTTTAGGGGGGGAAATATGGTTTATTTTCTAGTGCTGGGTATTGACACAAATGTCTCGATTCAATTTGATTCATTTGGATATATATCAGGTACAGTACGTCATTTTTTCTTTAAAGGATAATTCCAGTATTTAGCACTTTGAGTCTATTTTCTAGTTTGTTTTGGATGAACTAGAGCGGTGGACACAGAAATGTTGACGATGGGTCCTCTGACCGCTTCAGAGTGGTTGTCTATGGGCATGCACAAACATGTCCTTAAAACAACCCTTAACATTCGTTTTCAAAACTGTGCAACTCACCGAGTAGTTAGTGGTGTTCGTTGATGATTAAAAACAAGTAGCGTAGCGAAATACAGTTTCTGTCGTGTTTTATTTGGCATTTTGTAAAATCGCATGATTTCTGTTGGAGGACTCATTGCAATAACTCGTGCAATAAAACACCACAGAAACTGTATTTCGCTACGCTACTTGTTTTTAATCATCAACAAACACCACTAACCGCTCTGTGAGTTGCACAGTATTGAAAACGAACGTTAAGGGTTGTTTTAAGGACATGTTTGTGCATGCCCATAGACAGCCACTCTGAAGCGCTCAGAGGCGATTCTAAAAGAGTCAAAAAGTCGAGACAGGACCCATCGTCAAAATTTCTGTGTCCACCACTCTAGTTCATCCAAAACACACTAGAAAATAGACTCAAAGTGCTAAATACCGGTATTATCCTTTAAGGAAAAAATCTCTCATCTAAATGCAGTAAACTATACATGAAACCCTGTCAGTTGGTACATTAGTATTTTATTGCAGGTTAAATATGCGTTTTCTGTGTCACCTCGGTGCGGATGGTGCGACTGCCCTGCCCAGGACAGGTGTTGAGGTAAAGGTCAAAGAGCACGCTGGGTTCAGTGACGCTCAGATTCTCATCGGTATCAACGCTGGCCTCCAACCCCTGAAGACCACGAACACCACCAGCATGTGCCTGACACAGAACAGAGTTGAGTTTCTCAGCTGATTAAAACAGCATTTTAAAAAACCTGTTAACTGTTAGTCAAACTTTTTTAACGTGAAAACCACATTTACAACTTAAATTGACGTAATTAGAGATAAAATAGAGGCCGAAGATTTGTCTCTTTTGAAAGCAGACATGGAAGATTATTGAAATGAAAAAAGTTATACATTTTACTAAACATGTTTTATGCTAAAACTGCTAGAAAAATCAAAGCCATAAATCTAAACAAGCGGTGTTCCAAATTTGAGGTTGATATCTCAAAATATGAGCTTTTAGTAAGATTTTGTTTGGGCGTAGTACCAAACTTTTCCACTAGTCCTCCAAGGATGATTCATATAAAGACCGAAAGACGCATGATTATAGTGAAATATATATATACACAATTCACACTGTTTAAGTAGACATCGTATTCAGAAGTAGCATGGGCAGTATTGTAGTATTTGATTTCAATCCAACTTTTAACAAACATAAAAGGCAATCCAAAAAAGAACCCGGATTTGCATTACACGTCATGCACAAGACATGATGCATTACAAACGGAAAATCTATCATATTTCTTTATATTTTAGACCGGAATGTTATCTTTTGAACACTTAGCATGAAAATGTACAGAGCCCTGCACATGACACGCAGACAAAAAAATAAATATAGCCACAAATTAAGAATTTATTCCCTCGTTTTATTGAATTGTGGCTTATTAATTTGTTAATTGTCATCACGTTGTTCTAATTCAATCCCTCATTTAGATTGATCTAAAACTAGGGCACAAATTATAACAGCGTGGCCATGATTAAGTAAAACGAGGGAACAAATTCTTAATTCATGGCCACGTTTTACTAATTAGTTCCCTCATTTTAATTGAACTAAATCAAGGGGGGGAAATTAATTATTACAGTTAACTAATTCATTCCCATGTTTGAGTTCAATCATGGCCATGAATTACGAATTCTTGCCCTCGAAACAAATTAATAAAACAAGGGAAATTATTTCTTAATTCGTAGCCCCAATATATACCCCAGTGACAGTTTTAGATACATTCATCAGCCATAAAATAAGACAAGCAGAAACCCATGCAAAACTCACTTGAATGGAGACAGAGTGACGTGATCTGTGTTGTTTCCTTTCTCTGATGTGCCGATGGTCAGATCATACCCGTCTTTATACGGACACTCGGTGAACACAGCGCCTACACAAACACAAACACACTCTAGCTTTACCTGCTGCTGGAGAATTAAGAATGAAATAGATGGAGAAATGTGAAGAACTCACTGAGACAGGACGCCAGCCGGACGCTGTATCCCCAGTACAGCCCACCTTCAGTCCTCGGGACATGAGGAGCCACAACTACACTTTATACACTCGCCCCTCTGAAACACACACACACACAAAGGGTTTAAACAGATATGAGAGCTATTTTAGCTCTAGTGTCCACCTTATTTTTCGAAGCAGAAGTATGCTATTTCTGAATGTGTGAGACTTAGATTCATTAGCCGCTAGAGTGCATTAGTGGCCGCCCACTTGTTCAGCTGTGCTGGTTCCCGGAAGTATTTTTCCATATTTTAAATGTAAAATATATTTAAAACATGCATATATTCAAATATGTCAGTATTTTGAGAACGTAGGGAGATCTAACACACTTCATGGGAGTGGGCGGAGCTAAAGAGCTCTTTGCTGGTTTTGACTCTCTGATTGGT
Source organism: Chrosomus eos (assembly GCA_036326025.1). Classification (NCBI taxonomy): domain Eukaryota; kingdom Metazoa; phylum Chordata; class Actinopteri; order Cypriniformes; family Leuciscidae; genus Chrosomus; species Chrosomus eos. The sequence continues at coordinate 11,128 of JAZAVI010001130.1, read as the reverse complement.
GGAATTTTCTGTACTGCATCATGGGTAATGTAGTTTTTCACCAGGAATTCCACTGTTAAACAGATTGAAATAATGTGGACTGACAGCTTTAACAAAAGCAAATACCATCGATTAACAACCTTGTAGCTCACAGTAAGACTGTATTTAAAGAGTTATAAGTTATGATTAAAATTCAATTTCCCTATGGAGAGTTCTCTTTCATAGGTTCTCTCAACGCTGCGGAAAGCGCAGTGGGATATTCTCTGAATGTGCCGATTGTCTGAAGCCTTATAGAATCACGCCAATTCATTGGCTGATGGCGTCCGCGCAATATGGCTCCGCCCCGACGCTCTTACGTCGCATCATACGTATTCGCGCGCGCGCCATCTGCTCCTCAGATTTCTCTGCCTTCAGAACGAAGCGGTCACGTTTGCCCTTCGCTCGTGATTTTTCTGAGCTACAATTACATTTGGATTATTCTCGGCGCTTCTGCGACTGTTCAAGCGGAACTCTGTTTCTCCTTACGGTGAAGCTGCCATGGATTACAGACGCTGTACTCCGCCATGTGCTCGTTACATCGCTAACGACGACCCACACAGTAAGTGCGTTAAATGTTTGGGTTTTTCACATGCGCGTGAGGCAGTTATAGGATCGTCTAAATGCAAATTCTGTGAAAATTTGTTGCTCAAAACCCTCAAATTGCGGCTCGCGGTCTTTGAGAGGGAATCATTCGTCTCCCCCTGTCGCGCTCCCGAGGCCTCTCGAGGATCCGCGACCTGGGGTTCGGATGTAGAGCTTGAGGATGCGGAGTTCGAGCAGACGAGCCCCGCTCTTTCTCTCCCTCCCTCCCTCCCCTCGGCACGCGCGAGACATGCCAGTCGAATTTTCACACGATTATTTGCGCCCCAGCCCGGGAGCACGCGACGCGGTTTCTTTCGGGCTGGAGGATATACTTTTTACCGAGGCTTCCGACTCCGAGGATTTCGGGCCTACTCTCGCCGACGAGGTTATTCCGCCGAGCGGCCAGGAAGCGCGGCCTACTGCGGCCTACGCGGAGCTCGTTGACGTGCTTTCGCGCGCTACGGAGAAGCTCACTATTGATTGGCCCGACGAGCCACGTGAGTCTCAGTCGTCGAAACTCGACGAAAGGCTTCTCAGTGGCCCTAATTCTAGGCCTCAACGGAGGAAGCTGCCATTTTTCAGTGATCTGCATCATGAGATCTCCAGATCCTGGAAGCAGCCTTTCTCTTCGCGCCTCACTAATGCGGCTGCTGCTGATTTCACCAACCTGGTAGGTTCTGTGGAACAGGGCTATTCCGCCATTCCGGCGATTGAGGAAACTTTAGCCGACCATCTTGCTCCGTCGTCTGCGCCGTCCTGGAAGTCGCGCCCCCTTCTCCCTTCTAAAGCATGTAGGACTACTTCCTCTCTGATTGGGAAATCCTACATGGCGGCTGGGCAGGCAGGCATGACCCTGCACACTATGGCCATTCTTCAGGCCTACCAGGCGGACGTCCTGAAGGAAATGGACGAGGGTGACGGTGTGACCCCTGAAGCGGTCAAGGAGCTTCGTAAGGCTACGGATTTAGCCTTAAGAGCCACCAAGCATACCGCACGTGCTATAGGTCGCTCTATGGCTGGTTCTGTTGCGGTGGAGCGCCACTTGTGGCTTAATCTCACGGAGATCCGTGATAAAGAGAAGGTTTTCCTCTTGGACGCCCCCATTTCTCAAACAGGGTTGTTTGGTGAGGCGGTCAACACAGTGGTTGAGAAATTCCGCTCCTCCAAATCCCAATCGGCCGCGTTCAGACAGTTCATGCCCAGGAGGGCTAGGGAACCTTCTGCTCCCCCCCCGGTGCGACCCAGAGAACGTCCCTCTCATAGACCGGAGTTCTCTTCCAGAAGAAGCGAACCAGGGCATCCCCCACCTGCCACGGTTTGGGGAGCCCGCGGTCGCCCGTTTCCCCGTCAACGGCCTCACAAGCGCCTCCAGTTGAAGCGGTCCGACAAACCGACTGCTCCGGCGGCGCAGAGCCGTTCCTGACCCTCCGGTCAGAAAAAGGAGAGCTCCTCTGGTTCCTCAGGGTTGGGTCAGACCGCGCAAGCGTTTCTGCCCACCTCCCAGCTCTCCTTTCCTTGCCCTGTCACCTTCGCCACTCAGAGTGTCTCGAAGTGCAGGCCATATTTCACCTTCTCTACTCAGTCTGGTGCGGGAGGAAGGAGACGCTTTCGGCTTTCTCCCCTCACCCCCCACGCTCTCTATAACTACCGGCCGCATCCTCGGAGGCACTTTCCGTTTTCCTCCGAAGCAGGCGGACCTGGTCACCATGACGATGCCTCCCATCACGTGCCAGGACGCCGATGGCCCTCCTGCACAGTCAACCTCTTTACCCCAGGAGCGTCAACACGGCACCCTTACTCAGGTATGTCGTCTGCATTACAACATCCCTCCTCCTCTATCACATTTCCTTCCAGAGTGGGAACGCTTACCAGGGGTATCGTCCTGGGTTCTTCGCACAATTCGGTTCGGCTACACTCTTCAGTTTTGCCGCAATCCCCCCTGTTTCAACGGGGTGTTTCCTACTGTAGTAGACAGCGCCGCTCAGGCTTCTGTACTGCAGCAGGAAATCTCTTCCCTCCTTCTCAAAGGAGCAATAGAGGAGATTACTCCAGGGGAAACCGAGCGGGGCTTTTACAGCCGTTACTTCCTGGTCCCGAAGAAGGGCGGCGGTTTGCGTCCCATACTGGACCTCCGCCGGCTGAACTTCGCCCTTTACAAAGGGAAATTCAAGATGTTGACGCTGAAAGCTATCATATCTCAGATTCGGCCAGGGGATTGGTTCGTGACGATAGACCTAAAGGATGCTTATTTTCACATCCAGGTTGTACAGCGACACAGGCAATTCCTCAGGTTCGCCGTTGGAGAAAGGGCGTTCCAGTACAGGGTCCTTCCCTTCGGCCTATCTCTAGCTCCAAGGACATTCACAAAGTGCATGGATGCAGCTCTGGCCCCATTGCGGCTCCAGGGCATCCGTGTTCTAAATTACCTGGACGATTGGCTCATTTTAGCCCAATCCAGGGAGCTAGTGGCCCACCACAGAGACGTCGTTCTGAGTAATATCCAGTCTCTCGGTTTGAGGTTGAACTCGGAGAAGAGTGTTCTTGCTCCGGCTCAAAGCACCGTTTTCTTGGGGGTGAACATGGATTCCGTTCTCATGCAGGCCCGTTTGGCCCCTGCACGGATTTCCAGCTTGACGACATGCTTGGCTCGTTTTTCACTAGGCCATCATGTGTCTGTGGGCACCTGCCGCAGGATGCTGGGCCTTATGGCTGCGGCCTCCTCCGTGCTACCGCTGGGCCTACTCCACATGAGACCCTTCATGTGGTGGGTGAAACTCTCAGGGGTTCGACCCTCCGGGTCAACCCTTCGCCTACTGAAGGTATCGCGCAGTTGCTTTCGAGCCCTGTCAGTTTGGCGGGACCCTCTTTTTCTTCGGAAAGGGGTCAGCATGGGTGCGGTATCTCGTCGCCAGATGATTACGACGGATGCCTCTCTCACCGGCTGGGGAGCGGTTTTCGAGGGCAGACCAGCGTGTGGGGTCTGGACCGGAGAGGCTCTCTCCTGGCACATAAACTGCCTGGAGTTAAGGGCCGTTTTTCTGGCTCTGCTTCATTTCCTCCCTCTTCTGGAGGGTCACCATGTCATTGTCAGAACGGACAATATGGCAGTGGTGTCTCATGTGAACCGGCAGGGAGGTTCTCGGTCGCGCACCCTAGACAGGCATGCGCGTCACCTTCTCCTGTGGTCTCAGAGCAGATTCCTATCTCTAAGAGCGGTTCATGTCCCAGGGGTTCTGAACCTCGCAGCAGATTTTCTGTCGAGACAGAAACTCCGATCGGGAGAATGGATGTTGAACCGCCAGACGATGGCTCTAATCTGGAAGGTTTTTGGAGAGGCGGAGGTGGACCTCTTTGCATCTCAAGAGTCATCCCAATGCCCTCTTTGGTTCTCCCTGAGTCCCCCGGCCCCATTGGGGATAGATGCGTTCGCTTACCCTTGGCCAACGCAGAAACTCTATGCCTTCCCGCCCATCAAACTGATCCCGGCGGTCTTGGCCAGAGTGAGAGAGAGCGGAGTCCGCCTCCTCCTGGTAGCTCCGTTCTGGCCATCTCAGCCATGGTTTTCGGAGCTAGTTCCTCTACTGGAGTCTCCCCCCTGGAGGATCCCGGTCAGGGAAGATCTGCTGTCCCAGCTACAGGGCAGGATATGGCATCCTCGCCCAGACATGTGGAAGCTGTATGTTTGGCCGATCAGAGGCCGTTAGCATTAAGCTCCGGTCTCCCAACTGACGTTCAGGAGACTATTGCGAGTGCTAGAGCTCCTTCTACAAGGAGATTATATTCTTCCAAATGGAAGGTTTTTGAGACTTGGTGTTTAGCACATGATAAGAGCCCAGTTAACTGCCCTGCTGGTTCAGTACTGGAATTCCTGCAGGAGAAGTTTGCGGCTGGAGCAGCCGCTACCACTCTCAGGGTTTATGTCGCGGCTATTGCAGCGCATAGGGAATCGGATGAGATTCCCCTAGGCAAGTTAAGGTTAGTTTCTGCCTTTATGCGTGGGGTGAAGCGCCTGAAACCGGCTCGCTCCCCTAGAGTCCCCTCATGGGATCTTTCTGTTGTCCTAGAGGGTTTGACGAAAGCCCCCTTTGAGCCCTTGGAGTCAGCTCCGGATAGGATTCTGACTCTTAAGGTTTCTCTTTTGTTAGCTTTGTCCTCGTTAAAGCGGGTGGGAGACTTACAAGCTCTTTCTGTTAGCGAGTCCTGCTTGGACTTTGCCCCTGGCCTGGTCAAAGTTTCCTTGAGGCCGAGACCAGGGTATGTCCCCAAGGTTCTTTCCTCAAGTTTCCGCTCTCAGGTAGTTAACCTTAATGCTTTCCACCCTCCTCCATTTTCATCTGAGGAAGATAGGGAGCTTAACTTGCTCTGCCCAGTTCGTTCTCTTAAGATATATGTAGACCGCTCAGGCGGTTGGAGGAAATCTAACCAGCTTCTGGTTTGTTTCGGTGCTAGCCGCCGTGGGCTTGCTGCATCGAAGCAGAGGATTTCTCACTGGGTCACAGAGGCTATCTCGTTGGCTTATGGGGTGCGTGGCTTGCCTTCACCTCTTAACATTAGAGCACATTCCACCAGAAGTGTAGCATCTTCTCAAGCTCTTTTCAGAGGAGCACTTTTGGAGGATATTTGTGTTGCGGCAGGCTGGTCCTCTCCGCATACTTTTGTAAGGTTCTATAGCTTGGATCTTGACATGACCCCGGGTTCCCAGGTTCTTTCTGTTTGAACTCGTTTCGGTCGTTGTCTCTTTTATCTACCAGTCATAAAAGCGCTCTAGCTTGGCGAGTTTGGTAGTCCGTTCCCACTGCGCTTTCCGCAGCGTTGAGAGAACCTATGAAAGAGAACGTCTCTGGTTACTTACGTAACCTATGTTCTCTGAATAGGGAACGAGACGCTGCGTTAGCGGCCAAGCTCCTCGCGCTGCTGACAGTTTCTTTTCGGCAGAGAAATCTGAGGAGCAGATGGCGCGCGCGGCGAATACGTATGATGCGACGTAAGAGCGTCGGGGCGGAGCCATATTGCGCGGACGCCATCAGCCAATGAATTGGCGTGATTCTATAAGGCTTCAGACAATCGGCACATTCAGAGAATATCCCACTGCGCTTTCCGCAGCGTCTCGTTCCCTATTCAGAGAACATAGGTTACGTAAGTAACCAGAGACGTTTTCACTTCACGAACCCGAACTCTATAGCTAAATAACTAGAGGAAAAACAAAGTGAATAAAAAAAAACTTATTTGTGCTACAAACCAATGTGTTTGTGATTATATATATATAAACTATAGTTTATGTTTAATAAATTAAAAATAATATGATATGAACTAAAACTATAAAACACATTGTTATAGAAATAAGAATTAGATGAAAAGCTTGAACTAAATGAAAAACCCTAACTGAAATAAAACTGAAACTAGTCAACCGAAGTCATATTTATACTGTATAGTGCTTTATACAATACAGATTGTTTCAAAGGAGTTTCACAGTAATAAACAGGAAAATAACTTTAAATAGTTATTAATGAATAAATAAATAACAGGAAAATAGTTAATGAATGGGTTATGAAACAAATTCTATATCAGCTGACAAGCAGCTCTACAGAAGACAATAGTGTCACTATTCAGCTAAATTCAGTTCAATACTGTTTCAATTCATTTCAAAAACTGTGTCAATGTTGTAAAGTTCATAAATGAATATATAGTAACTATAAAATTAAAATAATTTCAAAATAAAATAATAAAAACTATAATAGTATATAAATATAATACACAAGCAGTGTGTGTATACCTTTGTTTTGGCTCTTGTTGAGCTGTACAGTCACTCTCAGTCCCATTTTAAGCTGTTTATCGATCTGAACTTCCTGTTGAGAGAATAGAGAGATTGAGGTCCTTTCCTGCTCAATGAAAGGCCAATCAGCCTGCGTGTCTTTAAACACACACCTTCCTCATCCCGCAGTTGACGAAGGACCCTTTCCCGGTTTGCTTGGCCGATCGAGCACCACCCCCTCTCGAAACTCCGCCTCCTCGTCCATGCGCATGTGATGCGGGCTGTCCAGAGGATTCAACAGACCTGAAACACACACACGTTTGAACTGATTATGCAAACGCTCGGCTCTAAAACACGACCAGAATTAGATTATGTGACACTCACCAGCAAACTGCAGGTCTGGATGCTTCGGGAAGAAAGATTTCCGCAGATATCTGCACACAACACAGATGTGATGCCTAAACGAGCACATTAATATGACAGAAATCTGATAGTGACAGCACTCACTGTGGACACTCGAGGTATTGCAAGATGCGTGCGAGCTGGACGCAGGCCTGGCCTTTCTTCCCAATGCCTTTGAACTCTCCCTCAACGCTCCTGAAATATTAAGATCATGTTTTGAAGCTTGGACTGTGCATTCATATTGATAACACTGAATCATATTTGCTGAATGAAATCCTATACTTGTTTCAAACTAATATTGGGGTGCTGATAAAAAAAAAGTGCCTTTTTTTTGCATCACATCACTTTATCACATTATGTGCAATTTGTAGCAGTAGCACTTTTTCCAACCATTTCCAAGGTAAAGAAGTCTTGTATTATCCCTTAATCAGCAGAAAAACTGCCACAATGACATGATTCCTCTCTTCCTCTGAACCAGATTACAAACATTTACTCAATTATCAGCCAGTTTTTCATCTGTATGGCATTATTTCATGCATAATCCATGATTTCAAGGTTAGAATTACCAGCGCCAGTGACAGAAGAAAATGCAAACATGACCCAGATGTTTTCGGCTACATCTGTGAGTGTTTTACTACATCCAAACAGTGACAGATGTTTATAACCTTGTGTTTACATAAAGTTCTTTGACATTAAATGGGCATTTTATGTCATTCAATTGACAACTGAACATATTTTGCAGATTGTTGTCTAAATTATACCTTTTTTAATACTTGTAATTAAAACCGAAATCTTTACCATTTAAAGGAGAACTCCGGCGCAAAATGAACCTTTGGTCTAATTACACATTGCTACCTAGTCAACCGTTATCTGAGATTTGTTTTCATGATTATCGAATGTAAATAGTGTTATCTCTAAAAACAGTTTAGCCTATAACGCTAGTATACAGGGCATAGAGTAATGACAAATAAAAATCGCTAGTTAATACCACTAACAAGGCTCAAAATAGCCCAACATTAACACGGTAGCATAATCAGGGTCCCTACATGCAAACCGAAGCAATGAGAAGCGTTCGTGGTTCGACTGCTCGAGACTGTTTTCCAAAGATGGCTTCTGTCTGTTTTCGCGAAGTGGACTGTCTTTATAAAATATCTTCTTATTAAACTGTTTGTACACTTACAATGTTCTCAATGCTTCGGTTTGCATGTAGGGACCCTGATTATGCTACCGTGTTAATGTTGGGCTATTTTAAGCCTTGTTAGGGGTATTAACTAGCGATTTCTATCTTCATTACTCTATGCCCCATATACTAGCGTTATAAGCTAAACAGTTTTCAGAGATAAAACTCTTTGCATTCGATAATCATGAAAACAAATCTCAGGGAACGGTTTGACTATGTACCAATGTGTAATGAGACCAATGGTTCATTTTGCGCCGCAGTTCTCCTTTAACTGCTTCAGTTATTATTTTGATAAACTGAGATGCACATACATATATGAAAAGTCAAACCATTCAACCTGTATGTGATGTAAACTGTAAGTATTGACTTTTTTTGATATTTTTTAACTCAGCATCATCAAATTAGGTACCGGTAGTATTAGGCAAATCACAGAATTCGTTGTTAATATGCAGGGCTGTGTAATCAAAGAAAAAAACTACCAAAGTAGCGACTCACTTTGCGTCCTCCTCGCCCAGCTCGTCAAATATGACCACCTCATCCACACAGAACACGCCACAGGCCCGGGCGATCTGACCCGCCAGGTACGTCCGCAGCTCCGGTGACTGAGCGTTATCCATCACTGACCCAGGCAAAGCCACGCTCAGCGTATACACACGACCTGACAAGACAGGACAAACTAGTACGGTTTTACTCTGCTAGTGTACTATATACATTCTACATATATTCCTAAATGACAACGAATTATCTGTGCCTATTACACCTTTGACAAGTACAATCACAGCGGTTCATTCAGATCTGTGTTCTGAGCCAGAGAGAGCCGCTGTCATGTAAACGTATGAAACTGCCTTACAACCACACACTATCATAATTTCTGTCATACAACAATTCATATTATCATAGAAATTCTGAGTTTAAACTTTATAGTTAGGCCACTGGGAGTCAGTGGCATCTAAAAGATTGAAAAGCCCTGTTCTAGCACACATTATATACACAATTTAGTCGTGAAAGTTTGCCATTTTGAATATACCTTTACTTTCCTTCTCTTCATGCTGAACCTGCTGCTTGTTTTCCTCCTCTTTCTCCTGCTTATGTTTCTCCAGCTGCTGGATGAGTTTGCTCTCTTTGCGTTGTCTCTTCTCCTCTTTCTCTGGGGATGAAGACACAGATAGTAGCTATGAACACTTTAATATGACCGTGAGAGGAGCTTTACATTATGATCTTAACCCTTGTGCACGATTAGCTGTGAGGTCTGCCCTGGCATTATCTAGTTTTAAATCGGCTCTTAAAACTTATTTATTCTCTCTGGATTTTAATTAAGCTACGTTAATTATATGAATGATGATTTTATATGAATCTATTAAATGGATTGTGTCGAGTGTAATTACCTCTATAAATGTCTTCTGCCTTTTCTACTTCAATGCTTTTAATTACACATTGTAATTCTGTACAGCACTTTGGCGCAACTCTGTTGTTTTTAAATGTGCTATAGAAATAAAATTTGACTTGACTATCATGTGTCATTTTTGACACATTAAATCATTTCTAAGTAGCAACATGATCAAAAAACCTGTTGCACACAATCTGCTACTTGCCTTCTGTGTCGTCTTATTGATAGTTTAGACTTTTACCAAGTAAAAGGCATTTTAGTATAGTTGTAAAAACGTCCTCACGTGTCTTTTTTCTGAGAAATCCTTTTATAAATGTAAGATCATTAATATTTCAAGACGAAGACTTACTGGACTGAAGCAACTTAGGTTTACTTGAGTATCCAGAGCTAATTTATTATAAAAATCATGTTCAAATATGATCATCAGGCTTTTTGAGGAAGGTTTATTTGTTTATCTCTCGATTATCATTGTATTGCAGCAGTGCATTATATGTTTTAAAAATACAGAGCTTTGATCATAAAACTAAGCATTTTAAACATTTTACTAATAAATATTATTGGCAGATATAGAGTGATGACTGATATGTATGTATGTTATACTCTTATAAATATCTCATTGAATTACAATAGAATCTTTTAAATTTCATCTTATTTTTTGTCCATATAAATATCAGAATCTACATAAAATTGCATATTTTTACTCAGTTTGAGCCTCTGTTTAAAATTTAAGTGTGTTTTCCTCCTCGAATAAGAGCTACATCTACACTACATCATACTATATGAGCCATAAAAGCCTTGATGGGTCAAACATACAAAACACAACACATATGCAAACCTTTATAGATTATTAGTGACTATTATCAATGCGTCTTGTGCCTTTCTGGGACATTTTTGATACGAAATAGGAATTCCAGCTTGATGTCAAAAACTGTTCTCTAAATGTAGAATATTTTTAAGTTGTCACTTACTTTGTCCTTTCCATTTCCTCCAGTTTAATCTCTCTTCACCCTGCAAATTGAGATATTATAAACACGATGACATTAAACTGACATAAACAGGGTATTTATTAGTCTTAAATCCCTAATGTGAAACGAAACAGCTTGGTAATGAATTTAATTGTATAGCTGCAAATTTATAACGACCACAGAAATGTAAAAAACACACAATAAGTTCAAACCTCTTTATTTGGGGGTTGATTTGGTTTAATTTTCTTCACTGGAGGTTCATCAGCCATGCTGTCCTATGTGTGTCACGTCTACAATGATCCCCGGTAACAAAGACTCAATATTTGGTTCCTAACGTTCTTTGCAAACACTGAATTATTGGCTATTTTGCACCACGGACATTGACTCCTACATTAATAACCAAATATTTCATATATTTGTTTTCAAAATGTATATCAAGAGTGGTTAATACTCAAAACAGACCATTGCCGATGTTGCTGTTGATTGTGACCGGAGGCTTTTTGCAGACGCGCTTCCTCTACAGAACAGACTCTGAGTGAAGAACATCGCGAACTCGAGTCGTAAATAAAACCATCCAAATATTAGAGGTAGACACCAAAAAGCGAATTAAACAACACCTGACAACTCTATAAACACTTCAACACCACAGATCACATCATGGTAAGAAGAAAAATGTAGCCAGTGTCGTGTAAATGTCTTTGTTTAGTGCGAGTCTGGCTGACATGTGGCTTTGTGTTTATATTTCGTATGAGTCATATCTGTGCATAATAGTTATATATATATACACGTAACTACATACTATACGCACTACAGACCAACCTGTGGTTTTTGTTATGAAGTTT
>JAZAVI010001129.1:0-28834 GCA_036326025.1 Chrosomus eos | reverse complement strand
TAAAACACGACACACACTTTTTATTGGCAGAAACCCATACAAAAATGTAATAATGGCCTGTACTTATATTTTAAATAGTATGACATATATCTATACATATTTGACTTATCTGAGAACACAATATATGCCTATAACATATATCTATACATATATTTGACTTATCTGAGAACACAATATGCCTATAACATATATCTATACATATATTGACTTATCTGAGAACACAATATATGCCTATAACATATATCTATACATATATTTGACTTATCTGAGAACACAATATATGCCTATAACATATATCTATACAATATTTGACTTATCTGAGAACACAATATATGCCTATAACATATCTATACATATATTTGACTTATCTGAGAACACAATATATGCCTGCAACATATATGAACATTTATGTGTCCAAACATGTGGAGAAAATATTTGAGTTCATCCATATATGATACCATATATCTGCATATATTACAGTATAGTATTGGTTTTCTCACATATATGGACAACATTAAGTATAAATATGTGACATACATATTTGTTTTACACATATTTAATAAATGTATGTAAACATACATGGATGTGATACTGATGCATTTTTAAAGCTGTGGCATATGGTTATGGTTACTTTGTGGATTTTGTCAAAAATAGACAAAGAAAAACTGCATTATTGTATTAAAAATACTATATTTGGTATATACAGACACAGCATCTCCAACTATATAGGCATTTAATTACAAGGTATTCAAATACACTCTCAGAAAAATTTTTTACACAGTACAAATAATGTTCCTCAAAGAAAGTTTTTGTACCTTTTCAATAATAGTACCTTTAATGGTACAAAAACATCTGACTGTCTGTTTGGTACCTTTTAGGAAATGAAGGTACTTTTCTTCTCACATCACAGTGATGGCCAAATTACTGTTTCATTCATGATTGGTTGATGTGTTGAGTATTTGGCATAGCAACAAGACGCTGATTGGCTGAAATCGCTTCAGCTACCGAATTTCCAAACTGACAACGGGAAGCAGACTAAACACACGACTGCAGCGCGGTCGAGTTTATTTTAAATATCAAACTTATCAAACTTGTAGAATATGACATTTAAAGGTGAGTTCTGACCATTTATGTTTATATTTAGCTCACAAGTCGAAAATAAAAAGGTTTCAGTCACTTATTTAGCGAGTTAAATTAGCTTTGCACCAAATGATTTTTAGCCATTTGATATGTAACGTTATAAAGTTAACGTTAAACTTTTTTATATTTTTAATATAATTATTGACTAGTATAAGTCATCGCGTGTACATTATGACGTTTTTTCTCCATTATCCACTATAAATGTTAACTTTGCTATTAGGCACAACAACATATGAACTGATTGGCGCTGCAGCCGTTATTGCATTTTCAAATAGACCGGAGAGCGGGAAGCCGATTAGCAGCACGAGCGCGGACCACCACAACCATGGCTGCCCTCTTTATCGTCAGAAGAACTTTAGAGGCTGGACTCGAAATACAAGACAAAGATAAGAGGACACGCAAAGGTGGGTTTTATGTTTATGTTTAACCAATTAAAAAAATGTATAAAACGTTACAGCTACTCAACATGACAATAGCGAGTGTAAATAGCTTAATGTACGAATCCAGTCGGTTATTAGCCGTCTGCAAATATATTTAAAATCAATTGAGTTTCTGTGTCGTCGTAAGTTAAACATTTAATACGTAATTGTTGTAAATGAATGCTCAACCAGAGGTGCCATGTTGGTGTATTTTACATTAGTCCACAATAATACTTTATGCCGTTGTTGAACAACGTGATTGAATGCCACCGAACAGTGCACAGATAGTTTATCACTTTGTGTTTAAATGAATGCGATTACCTGATTCTGCCCTAAGTCGCATGTCATTAATTTTATCATAGAACTTTGTTGAAACTCAGCAAATGTGTCTTTGATTTTTAGATCATGAAGATGCTGGGAAAAACTGCCTGGTCTCACTGATCATCACGCATGAGAGTCTGACTTCATCCTCAGCTGTGAGGCAAGTATCAGTACAATGGGTTATTTGTTAAGATTATTAAGCTTAATCTTGTGACATTCTTTTTTCTGATGAGGTTGAATTTTTATTCCTAAGACAAAATGTTTGCCATAATGACAGTGATGTCAATCTTGATAAAGCACAGTAAAACTGCACTTCAAATGAAATCTGAAAGATTTCTGTCACTTAATTGAAAGTATATTCACAAAAAAATGAAATGTAACATGCAAAATGGCAAAGCAATGTGTAAAATGGCAATGTATTTCTGTTTTTATATTTACATATTATACATGTGCAACATCTGGAGCAAAACAGTTATTCTAAATCAATAATATAATAAATTGGCACTACACTAGCTTTAACATAAAATTAAAACATACATTTGAACATTTTATAAGTTTAAAAATTACAATTAAAATGTATTCCAGAAATTAGATGTTTAACCCTCTGAGCCCGACGGCATCGTCGACGACGCCACAAATCAGCTCCGAGAAATTATGATATAACTCGATGACAGATTTATGGATTTTCTTACCGTTTTTTCCAGCAGAAAGCTAACGAGCTAGCCATCACGGGGGTGTCTTTGGTGTCTTTCTAGCCTTTACAGAAGGTTTTCTATCCAGCCTGGAACTTGTGCATACTTTCTGAGTTTTTCAGCAATAAATCCAAACGTTTATATCCAAGTTTGATACACTTGAAGTCCATAATTTATAAATATTCCGTCATATTTGCCGCTAGCTCGATGCTAGCTGCCATTTTGGATGTCCACGTGATGGTTTTTGACCAATTACAGGCTGATCCGTTGTAAACATTGGGTGCGTCATTGGGTCATTACGCACACACCAAGGGAGAGAGTGAGAGAGAGAGAGAGAGAGAGACGCACGGAGACCATAGGACGGAGACGCAGGTTTCACAGAGAACACAGAGTAATAGATGAAATCGAGCGCTGCATGATGGATTTTCAGGAGAACAGAGCTTTTTGACAGATGAGGAACTAGATTACCAGGATAGACCCAGCTGAAGTGCCATTTATTTATTTACTGTAAAAAAGTATTATAGAAGTATAAATGTAGTATAAAAAGAATAGAATAAATACAATAATAAATAAAATAAATAAAATATAAATGCAAAGCCTGTGATGTGGCCCTCTTTGTGATTGCTGATAGGAACTGTTTTGAGGCTTGGCACCAGTGAATTTCATGAACGCCTGGACTTCTTTTGGAAAAATGTAAATAGTTTTGGTTCTGTACAAGTTATAATGTTTATTCCTGTGCTCCAGGACTCCAAAGACATGAAAAAACTGTTTTCCAGAGGAAATTTGCTTAGCTTTTATTTATTTCTGTGTGATTTCAATAAATATTTGAGTGATTCAATTTCCGATTTATTTTTTCATTTGTCTTTATGGTCCCATAACTTATTTTACATTCAGGTGACATCAATGTAACACAAATGTGCTGAAAGTTCAATTTGTCCTGAAAAAAAAGAGGTGTGTCAATTGTCTGTGCACAAAAGGGTTGATGTTTTACAAGCTTTTTTAGTTAATAACACCAGACAGAAAATTTATTGTAAAAATACCCGTAGGTCTCTGAGGGTTAACATGTTCAAGCAAATATTATAGCAAAATGATAATTTAAGTTATTTTTCCTAGTTGCATTTACACTCAAAGTTAAGGCACTTTATGCAATGATTGACAGGGCGGGGCTTTGATCGGCTCGGAATCCTTTTTTTAAATCCACATTGAATTTTGCTACGTTAATTGCGGGTATTTAATAAAAATGCAGTCGTAAGTGTCTTAACTGAGTGTGAATGCGGTTAAGAAAAATAGCATTTAAAATTATAATTTTGCTACAATTTTAGCTTGAACATGTTAAAGGGCAAAATTGTTCACCCAACAATTTTAATTCTTTCATTAATTACTCAGCCTCATGTCGTTTCAAACCCGTAAGACTTTCGTTCATCTTTGGAACACAAATGAAGATCTTAATAATGAAATCTGAGAGCTTTCTGACCCCCATAGACAGCTAAGCAACTACCACTTTGACGCTTTAAAAAGTTCATAAAGTGATCGTAAAACTAATCCATAAGTATGGTTTAGTCAAAATTTTGTGAAGACATGATCACTTCCTTTATGATGAACAGGTTGAATTTAGGCTTTTATTCACATATAAGTATTCATCATTTCACACATCAGAAACGGTAAACGGAAGCTCAAGCATGTTCGCTTGACATGCGAGAACAAATGAGGTTCACTCTCGTGTGTTGCGCAGCACGTTTGAGAAAGAGGTTTGTTCTCACGTGTCAAGCATGTTCGGTTGAGCTTCTGTTTATGTTCGCTAATCAATGTTTAAATGTGAAGAAAAGACTAAATTAAATCTGTTCATCATATAAAGCAATCATGTCTCTTCCGAAAATTTGAACTAAACTGCTCAATTTAAATGGATTGGTCTTACTATCTCTTTATGAACTTTTTGAAGCATCAAAGTTTTAGTTGCTTTGACTGTCAGTGGAGGGACAGAAAGCTCTCGATTTCATTAAAAAGATCTTCATTTGTGTTCTGAAGATGAACAAAAGTCTTACAGGTTTGGAACGACATGAGGGTGAATAATTAATGAAAGAGTTTTTATTTTTGGGTGAATTATCTCTAATCATTTTTGTAATACATTTTAATTTTAATTGTGCAACTTGTACAAATTTTAAATGTATATGTTTAAATTATATGTTAAACAAGTGTAAGAAATGGCTAATTTAATTTATAGTATTGAATTTGAATTGTCACCCAAACATTGCACATATGGTATGGAAAATGTCAATTTAAATAAGAAATAAATTGCCATTTTATATATTACATAGCTTTTTTCCATATTACATTTCTGTATGCTACCATACTAAAAAGATCGTAAAATAATTTGAATCAAACTGTTTAGCCCAAATTTAGGGTCAGAGCAGTAGTTGCATAGCTGTCAATGGAAGGACAGAAAACTTTCCTATTTCATTAAAAGATCTTCATTTGTGTTCCAAAGATAAACTAAAGTCTTACAGGTTTGAAACTACATGAAGGTGAATAATTAATGACAGAATTTCCATTTTTGGGTGAACTAACCCTTTATTTACTAAAAATATTGTCCATGGGACTTGTTTGTCTTATTTTTTTTAGTGAACATCTTGTCTTTCACCATACAGTAGCCCTAGCTCTACTTTGCACATTCAAGAGTGCATTAAAAATACTGTTCACAATGGCCGTTCTGAAATTATTCTAAAGTTAAAGCAATATTTTTGTGTAAACACAATTTCTCAAATGTGGGAACAAGCTTATATTCAGGGTTTCCGCGGGGCATTAAAAAGCATTAAAAGTCATTAAATGGATTTTGCGAAAATTAAGGCCTTAAAAGGCATTAAAAAGCATTAAATTTGATTCTTACAGGCATTAATTTTTTTTATAGTTTTGAAGAGAATTTTATATAAATTTATTTGAATATAGCCTTCATAATTAATAATTTGTATTTGCTGTTGCAAAATATGTACGTTCATCTGATAAATACGCGGAACCAGTTTGGTAATTGCTTCCGGCCGGAGCAAAAGTGCTGGGTCTGAACCGGTCTATAGTCTGAACCTTGAAAAAATGGGAAAGTGCAAATTCCAGCCAAAGTGCCTAGAAAACAAAACTTTTAAGACATGGTTGCAGGCTTGCAGTCCGTTAGTGGTAAAAATGTTGAAGGATTTTGCGGCGTTTGTAAAAGAGCATTTAAAGTTGGGGTCAATGGGACAATTTTCCTCGTCAAAACTGATTGTTTATTAGTGGTTGTATATCAAGCACTGACATGTTTGTGTGCATTATGTTTTGTAACAAAAAGAGAGTCTCTCCGTAACGTATTGAAGCGAGAGACCGAGAGAAGTGTTGTGCACGAGCCACAACAGAACGCAGGCAAAGAACGTATATTGTTCTTCCAACCGTGTATCACATGAAATACGTTCTGAGGAAACTATTTTGCAAATCGCAATTACGTTACATGCCAACATATAAGCAGTGCTATTACGTTGGTCCTTAACCTAATCTATTGCAGTGCTATTACGTTTGTCCTGAACATAATACATCCAAAGCAGGTTTCTTTTCACACGTAGCAGCACAACGTAATTTATTTACGTATGAAGAAATCTACCGACGTAGAAATTTATACGTATTACTATTAAATGCATAATCGTGGTATTAATGTTTTGACTATATTGCATCCAACTGTCTTATCAATTAAGTTTTCATTCGCATTTATTAATATAATAGGCCTACGTTACTTATAAATATTAACATTTCGCTCTGTGCCTTCTGCAGCAAACTCGTTTCGGAGGACTAGCCTGCGTGGTTAAAAAGGAATACACTTTTAACCTTAAAAATACCTTTAATCGTTTAACAATTTTGTAGTATTTATAGTGTATTTACACAAAAAGCATTTTCTCCAATAAAACACAACATACTACTACTGATACATTCACAAAAGACATACATTTTATTAGCTTGATGTAATCCAAATCCTAGAATCCATCCGTTGTTTGCAAGAAACAGATCCAAATTCAGCCTTTTATCCAGCGATCTTCATCTTCATTTCTCAGCAGCGACCGCAAACGTCAAATCTATCCGGCGCTGGTGATGAATTCAAATTCAAAAATTGCGCCTTCAAGAAGCGTTACGACATGTTTTACGGCCGTGATATCAAACGCTCATTGGCTCTCGCCTGCTTCGT
Organism: Chrosomus eos; assembly: GCA_036326025.1. Lineage (NCBI taxonomy): Eukaryota > Metazoa > Chordata > Actinopteri > Cypriniformes > Leuciscidae > Chrosomus > Chrosomus eos. The sequence continues at coordinate 22,064 of JAZAVI010001129.1, read as the reverse complement.
CAAAGATTGCGACATGCCGTGTTTCAGTCGGTGTAGTACATTTGAAATGGAGAAGCGCGCGCGTCTTCAGAGAGCGAACCGAAATCGGGTTAAGATTTTCATGGATTAACGTTAATAACTTAAATTCTGATCTGTACCTCATATCATACACAACTACTATAATACTGCCAGAGAGGACTGCGACTGCAACGCATCATGTGGACTTTTGGTAATGTTAACGTTACCGGTTTTGACATTTTCGCAATAAATAAAATATTGTGAAATGTATAACTTGTCTCTGTTATGTTTTTTTTCTTCATAATTGTGTTAGCCTACGTAGTTTTAAGGAATGGTTATGGGTAGGTTTAGGGGTAGGAGCAGGTTAGTGGCTCAAAATATAATGATATTGTTAATAAAACTGCCATTTACGTACATCTCTGTCCAATTGTTTTATCCTTTTTATATTCTGTATAAAATGGATATGTTTAGGTTTTCTGTCTTTGAAAATAACGTATTAATACCTACATATTAACAATGAGACCAGGCTGCTATATTAGGTTAAGGACCAACGTAATCAATAATGCTATATTACGTTAAGGACCAACGTAATAGCACTGCTTATATGTTGGCATGTAACGTAATTTCGATTTGCAAAATAGTTTCCTCAGAACGTATTTCATGTGATACAGGGTTGTGTTCTTCTATACTCTTTGACGCAGGGCTCTTAAGTGTCACTCATTTTGGTCTTTTGTCATGCTCACATTGTATTTCTCACGCTGAAAAACTCTTTATAATATATTGAATATGCCGCAGCGCCCCCAAATGTCTCTGGACGCGCCGCTATCACTATGTAACCGACAGGAATCAAGCGCGTCTCCTCTGAAAAAAAAAAAAGGGTCTACACATTAGCCAATTAGAAAATAGCACTATTGTATCTGGGTAAGATTCAAGATAAGTCATGATCTCCTGTTTTAATGTTACAAAAAAATCACAACTTGTTTGACACAAACAATGGCATCTTGACTGCTGTTAGAGAAACGTTTCCCAGATAATTAGCATCAGTTTTTTTATGAGTGTCTGTTAGACAACAAGTAGTCTAAGCCTAGTCATATTTTCGTTATCACACGATGACTGACATATTGTCACATTATAAACATCTCTCTCTCTCCAAATAGGCTTAATAATTTTTTAAGCACTAAATAAATTAAAGTGTATTGCATAGTCGATGTTATAGGTCACTTTTAAAATCATGTCACATTTTATAATTATATCCGGGCCATGGATGCATTAATCCTTGCATCTGTCTTTCAAAGATGTCAGGTAAAAAGCAATTAAGCATCCTCTCATCCGCTCTGAGAGGAAAGCCCCCTAAAAGGCCAGGTTAGAGGATGCTGGCCCAGGGCCCATTAGAGGAGGAGACGGTGCCGGTAGAAGAGGAAGAGAATAAATACTTTGTATTTGGTTGAATTGTCAGTGCCATGTGTCAAATCTTCTCTTTTGCAAGTGTGAGCAATTATTAATAACAACAACAAAAACACTAATAATAATATTACTAATGAAACACCACCATTCCAAATAAATGGGATCCAAATAAAACAATAAAAAAACAAAACAATAAAAAAACAATTCCTGCGACCCATCCTATACGCCACGAGATGTTTAAAAAATTGTGGGGACAATCGACATGTCCCACCCGCAAATTACACCTATGTGTTCCAGAAAAAAAAAACATTTTATATATATATATATATATATATATATATATTACGTGGTTAGTCATGGGTCGTATATGGCATTAAAACATTTTAAAATGGCATTAAAAGGCATTAAAAAGGCATTAAATTTCATTTGAAGATACCTGTATAAACCCTGTATATTATAGAAGTGCAAAGTATGGAGAGGAAAACTGTAAAATAGGGCTGCAGCTAACATTTTACTCTTCTGGGTATTTTAAATGAAGCTTTAAGTGAATCATTTAAAACTGTTTTTTTGTGGAAAATGTAAAAATGCAGAAAGTTTTTTTTTTTGTTGGTAAAACTGTTGTTTTCTTATCTGCATTTCAGTTCTTCCAGAAATGGGTCGGCATGCTGTGGTTGGTTAAATCTGTTTCCAGGATTCCTTAAAGGTATAGTTCAGCTAAAAATTAATTCTGTCATTAATTATGCACCTTCATGTCGTTCCAAACCCGTAAGACCATCGTTTATCTTCAGAACACAAATAAAGATATTTTTTATAAACTCCAAGAGCTTTCTGTTCCTCCACTTGTAGCCTGCGCAACTAATACATCCAAGCCCCAGAAAGGTAGTAAAGACACCAGTAAAGTAATCCATGTGACTCCAGTGGTTTAACCTCAATTTTATGAAGCGATGCAAGTGCTTTGTTTTGCGATAATTAAAAAAAACATAATTTACCTCTATATTTACAAAATTATATTATCTAAAGCACATTCACGGAACAACACCCGGTCCTCAGTCAACACAATACGCATGTGTTGTAGTGCTCTCCCTAATGGATTGCATTGCTACTGGTTAGTAATTTTGTAAATAAAGTGGTAAGTTGTGGTGGGGTTTTTTTGTGCAAAAAAACAAAGCACCTGCATTGCTTCATAAAATGGTTTAAAGCACTGCAGTCACATGGATTACTTCAATGATGTCTTTCCTATCGTTCTGGGCCTTGAATGTGTTGGTTGCATTGCTCCCAATGAAGGCACAGAAAGCTCAGAATTTCATTAAAAATATCTTCATTTGTGTTCCGAAGATAAACAAAGGTCTTATAGGTGTGAAATGACATAAGGGTGAGTAATTAACTAAATAATTTTAATTTTTGGGTGAACTAACCCTTTAAGCAAAATTGTCCAATGTGTTGAGGTTGGCTAAGCTGAAACCTGTTATAGAAGCACAGTACATGGATGCCAAACGAGATGTTGCAGGATTTGTAGCACCCAAACAATGAAACAGTTGATGGGCCCCATTGACTTCCATAGTTTGAATAAAATAGAAAATAGCAACAAATTCTATGGAAGTCAATGGGGCACATCAACTGTTTAATTTTTAAAGAACTCAAACAGGTTTAGAACAACTTGAGGGCGAGTAAATGACAGAATTTTCAGTTCTAGGTGAACTATCCCTTTAAGGCTAGAGGCCAAATTTTAGCTCGTCATGGGAGTTTAAATATAATCAATAGGCTATATGCACGCATAAGTTCCGCATAAGACGCAAGGATGCTCTTTCGTTTCCGGTTGGGGAGATTAAAGCGGAGGAAAACCGAGGAAAACGGGATTATGGCAGAGTCTTCAAAATGTACTGTCCTCTCGTCTTTGAAACGAAACTTTCATATGTGTAGATGTAATTTTATATATAGTTATGTTTATTTAATATAATTTTAAAAAGAAGCATAAACACAACGAAGGGTGTCTGTTTTGTCTGTTTTTGTGACTAACGTTTCTTTAGTATAACCATGGAGTATAAAATTCAATATAAATTCTTGGTATTGCATTGGACTCTACGATCGGCGGAAGTTATCGAGCATCCTTAACCCTTCACCGGAAATACCGCCGTGCATAGAGCCCATTTACTTCTGTCTTTTCTAATACTGATTCTTCATTTTGTTCAGGAACAACCGGCTACATCACAATCCACTGTGCAGATTTTGGGACCGTCTTGACTGGACGTGTCTTCAGTGAGAGGAGAATCTTGTACATTTATGGAGGGTTCTGAAATTGCTGAGCAGTTGGGGTGGAGGATGGCGTTTAGTTAAATAAATGCAGAGGTATTGTGTGAAAAGTGAAAAACAAAACAAAAGTCTAGCTTTGTTGTAGATGAGAAAATATATTTGATGTTCTGTAACATTTTATTGTAATTGCACTTTTAATTCTTTCAAATCTTTTTCAAGTGATATTCTGTTAATTTTGCGAAGTCTTTATTGTATTGTAAAGTCTTTGATGTATTTACACAAAGAAATACTTTACTGTAAGTTGGAAAGAAAGTATTCAAACGTTCATATGTATTTGCAGAACTGATTAAATTGATGCCTTTTGGATTCAGTTGTTGAATGTGCGTTATTCGATAGGAAAATAGCCTTAGTTTTCGAAGGAACAAATTTGACACAGTTAAGGTACAAAGGTGGTACCTTAAAGGATCAAATTTGTACCTTTGATAAAAGTACAACATTGTACAAAGAAACAAAAGGTACATTTTGGTTGTACACAAAAAGGTACACAAACCCAGTGACAAGGATTTGTACCTTTGGTACAAAATTGTACCTTTTTTCTGAGAGTGTATATGATATAAAACAGTACATTATATTTGTATCCCTAATATAAGTAAAAGTATGTACTATGGAAATAAGTACATATATGCATGTATACATATATGTATCCCTAATATAAGTGAAAGTATGTACTATGGAAATAAGTACATATATGCATGTATACATATATGTATCCCTAATATAAGTAAAAGTATGTACTATGGAAATAAGTACATATATGCATGTATACATATATGTATCCCTAATATAAGTGAAAGTATGTACTATGGAAATAAGTACATATATGCATGTATACATATATGTATCCCTAATATAAGTGAAAGTATGTACTATGGAAATAAGTACATATATGCATGTATACATATATGCGTCTTACATATATTTAACATTTATGTGCATATACAGGAAAATATATGGCACTTACATGAAAACGGCCATTTTTGCTATATTTTGAAATATATGTTTCATATATGTCTATGTATTTTACATATATGAATTTTACATATATTCTCATATAGGCAGCAGACATACATGGGCACTGACATTATATATGTAATTTACATACATTTACATATATTACATTTCTGTATGGGATGACAGCTTCATATTCTTCCACTCAAGACGTGAGTGTGGTTTCCACAAATAGGTTCGCAGTGAAATTCACAGGCACATTCAGCCCCTTCTTTCTCTCTCTTAAAGTCTAGCTCCTTCACTATAGGATTCATTTAGATTTCACACATTGAGAAGGTGATGTTGCCTCTGTATAAGTCAGGTTTGCTCTCACTTACATCACACTACAATAGATCCACACTAACTATCATTAATGCATTACAACTAGAACTTTATCCCATTGCAACTTTATCCATCTTGCAACGAGTAAAAGAATCTTAAATGAAAAGCGACTTCAAGTGTCTGAACAAGTACAGTAGATTCTGTGCAAAGGAAAAGTTTTTTTTTACACAGATTTTAAAGCCCCTTAGGCAGGTTGAAGCAGAGTGATGTTAATGATAAACATTCACATTTTAGCAAGCAAAATGCATCAATATGTCAAAGATTCTTTGTGGTAATAAGAAGCGGGTGTGTAAATTACCTTCTCTGCTGATAATCGTACACCTGCAGAACAACCTAGCATTGCATAGCATCATTTATCCTCGGCAATTTGGTTTCAAGGAGACTTCTGTGTTGACAAACGAACACCTGCAAGCAAATGTTAGCATTGCAATTTGTTTCTTTGTATGTCATCTTCTAAAAGTCTTTATGGTCGGAAGTCAGAGATACAGGTAGGACTATCCCACATCTGATTTCGAATCTTATGCAGCTTTAGACCTTGGGTTAAAATGTTTTGCACTTATAAACTGAAAGTGTTTTAGCATAAACTGTTAGCACAGTGTTAGCATTTTTTAACCACAGATTATTAGGCGTTCCTTAGAGCTTTTGTGATGTTAACCTCAAAGTTTGGTGCCAGTACAGTGTCAATTACTAACTAAATCACGATGTGTTAACAATTTCAAGTGTGAAAAATCTATATGCTCAATACTTATAACCAGCGACAAAACTGACTTACATTAGCCTTTGCTCAGTTTAGTTGGTTTAAGATGGGTTAGCTCGTGCTAGTCTCCCATCTTAAAACCTGCAGAATAAACCAACAGACCAGCTAACCACCTTATAGGCTAGATATAGATGGTTTATTCGGTAGGGAAATGTTGATATGATTTTGTTTACATTAAACATTATACATTTAAAACTTATCCATGATTACTTTGTTTGTTTAAAGAAAGATGCATAAACTATTTTTATATATATAAACTAACGCTGCGTCCGAAATCGAATAATTCCCTACTATGTGAAAAACACCAGAAGAGTCGGAATACATAATATTAAAAAAAAAAAAACAGTAGGAGAAAAGTCTCCCGATGACCGAATACTGCTGAGATTCTGAAGTGTGCATACGATGGACACTTTACACGGGAGAGGATTTATGAATGGCAGTGAAGCAATGCACCTGACGTTGGTAGGTCACATGACAGAACAACATGGCACTTCCAAATCTCATTCATATGACCCATATCCTGTATAGAACATACTTAACAGCCGTGAAGTAAATTCAAATTCATATGTACAGTAGTAGCTTACCTACTCACACAGTATTTTGGACGCAGTGTAAAGGCCATTGCACACTGAGTCCGAAATTCGCATCCGAAATTTTCGCAGGTTAAAAAATAAATACGACCTCACGTTATGTCAATCACACTTGCACACTGCCTCCGAAACTTTCGTCCGTCATAAAAAAAATCGGATTGGGTTCCATTTTCTGCGTTTTTCGCATCCGTAGCAAGCAGTTTGAATGGTGTTTGAATGTTGTTTTGACAGTTCAGAGCCACCGAATCACGAATACGAAAAAACGCATATGAACATTTCGGACTGAGTGTGCAATGGCCTTAAGGCTTGCGTATCATAAAATGCAATACATTATCAAATAAATTCAGTCTCTTCTAAAGTCATTGCTTGATATTATGAAAAGTTCGTTTTTTTAGACTTGTGATGATGAATATACAATGTGATGATAGACAATGTTTTGATCAGTTTCGGTTTACATCACAAAAGCATGGCACATATATTACAGCAGAATGACTATAAGCAGCAATACACATCACAGCATTTGATCTATTGCCTGTAGTTAAAGTTTAAATGGCATCTTGAGGAATTCTACTGATTTTCTTTGTGGCACGCCTACATGCCTTTCGACAGCTGCTGACGAGATCCTGATGTGAGAGATAAGGTGGGAAGGATCGTGTGGTGTGATACAGCACCTTTCACCTCCCATCATGCACTGAGAAAACGGACTAATTTTGGGCCCAGAGAGAAAGCACGCTCTGCACGCTTATTGACAGCACATATGGGAACACAGGAAACTGGAAACAGAAAAAGACTTTGGCAACATGGTTATTTGCAAACGGTAGCTGTCAAAAAGTCATGTGCACAGATGTGAATGCTGATCATGTCAGTCGGCGCAAGTATGAAGTGATAAGTGCATATGAGTCAGGGTTATTATAGTTAACTAAAAAAACATAAATCTTTACTTTAAATCAAATAAATGTAATAAATAACTTTTTATTTATTTATACAAGATTCAACTAAATTAAAGAATTAAAGTCAGTTAAATGTAATTTAAGTTGAAATGACTTAAACATCCAAGTTGATTGTACTTTATTTAAGGCAGCAACCTTTTCAGCGTTGAAATCAATAAAAACTATATAGACATTTTAAAAACTAAAAAAGTGACTCAAACCCAATAAAATTACTAAAACATTACAATTAAAATGAATATAAAAATGTGAATCTGAATAAAAACTATACTAGTATTTCAATTATACTAAAGTAACACTGATGTGAGTGTTTAATCTATTCTTTAATCTAGCTGTTTTTAAACAAATGTGTGTATTTACAGTAAAGATTTTTATATTTATAATAGGGCTGGGAAAAAATTAATCGCGATTAATTGCATCCAAAATAAAAGTTTTGTTTACATAAAATATGTGTGTGTAAAGTGTGTATAATTATTTTGTATATATATAAATACACACATATGCATGTATATATTTAAGAAAAATGTGTTATAAAAACTATAAAATATAAAAAATATGTATATTTATAGATAATATAAATGATGTATAAATATATATACAGTATATACATGCAAATATTTCTTAAATATATACATGCATATGTGTGTATTTATATATACAAAATAATTATACACACTACACACACATATTTTATGTAAACAAAAATTTTATTTTGGATGCGATTAATTTTTTCCCAGCCCTAATTTATAATAACATTTAGTTTCGAAACTAAAAAGTTTCGGTCACCAATAAAACTAAAGAATGTGTGTTTATGCAGATTGTCATGTGATACAGAAACTGCCAATCAGAGAGCACTCTGTAAGAGAAGAAGGAAGTTGACATTTTTTTTAATTCAAATTTTTAATTCACCCCAGTCATGTGGTCAAGAGTTCAGCCGGCCACACTATGTCATGCACACACAACAAATAAGACAAACAAATTTAAATGCCCATTGCAAGTTTTCCCAATAAAGGCAAAACAATATGTTGTTCCAACAGTCCGGACTTTGAATCCGTATCATGACGGATTCCCTTCTTTAGTCAGAGAGGGTCACACAGATTATTTGATGTAGTGGGATCTTCAAAGATCCCTTAATAATGGATTCTATTGCCAAAAGAGATTACTGTAGAAATTAATAAAGAGCAACATGATGATTATTGTGAATAATCATATTTATACGGCAGCGTGAATCACACTGCTGTGGGTGGACAGACTGATTTAACAATGCAATATTCCTCTAGCATTATGATAAAAATATAGTATCTGAGAGTAAACAAATGAAAAATAGATGGTCACAAAAATAGTTTGTTTCTCTGCGGAGAGAAAAAAAACATATGTTGTCAATTATAATTACATATAGGGGAGACCGGGGCATAATCATATTAACTCCTGTTGCCCCTATAATAATATCAAATTTGCGGTTTATTATTTATTTATTTAAGTAAACAGAACTGTTTTGATACATATTTTATGTCAATGCCCACCCATAGCAGTAGATATGTTGCCAGTCATAAAGTTATTACATTTCATCCATTTCATACATACAAGCTTATTTGTCTGAGTAATTGTCATCAGGCTATTATATGTAGTATGCAAGAACAGTTTATTAATGTAAAATGCATATTATTCTGTCCTGACCCCCAGAAACCATCATGTACATACATAGGTTAATGTGACAACCATAAAAAGTGGAAAATAATGCTTTTTGTTGTTGTTGTGCTAGTGAAACGGAGAACGTATTTCAGACAGTGTTTACGTTAAAATATATGTTTGTGTGGCGGCGGCGGCATTTATGAGGAGTAGTTGCTTTGGTTTTATTTGATGTAACTTTTTTTTTTTTTTTGACAAAGTGTTTTAATTCGTTTGCTTCTATATCTGAATATGAATTTGAGTATGTGCCTTAATGAAATACAAACTCCACATTTGAAAGATACCCCTTCAAGGCACATATACAGTATGCTGAATGCTGTAAAAATGGGAATGCATCTGAGTTTAAAATATGCCTTTTTAATTTGTCAAGGATATAACTACTTACAATATATGCACTGTACAATATTATAAAATGGTAGCGATTTACATAAATTTACATGAGTGCTGCAACGTATGCTGTGAAATCCAGAATGTCAGACGTCAAGTTGATTGGTATTAGAAGGGTGCGTTGTTTGAGCCTGGAAAAGCTTCCCGCTGGCAGACTCGGAAATTGACTAAAAGAGTGCATGGGAGCAGAGTCCCTCTGGAATTTCTCTCATTAATTAGTCTTGTCTGAAACCGAATTACTTTGGCTGGCACTTTGGGCTTCCCATACCTCAGTGATACACATCAAGACAATTATTCAAGATTTACTTTTCCAAGAAAACATCAACTGGGTTCCAAGGCGAAAGTCACTTGCCACCTAAAGCCTTTGGCAAATTTTTCATGCTTTTTGTGTCACATTTCACCTAATCTATTATCAGTCGCCTGCCCAAGAATCCTGGATTTTAAGTAAAAACTAACCATCCTGACTGCTTCTGATTTATTTGCTTCACAGAGGTAAAATTAGAGACAAACTCTCAATTGAAAATGAGGTGGTGAAATGAAATTGAAATCAAGGAAATGCAAAAAATTGACATGTAATGGAACCGTTAATCCAAACAAACTCCTATACCCATTCTATACCCAGTTGTGGCCTAATGGCTAGAGAGTCAGACTGGTAACCCGAAGGTTGCGGGCTCAATTCTCAATGCCAGCAGGAAATGACTGAGATGCCCTTGAACAAGGCACCTAACCCCCAATCGCTCCCCGGGCGCCGGAGTGAGTGTGTGTGTCCACTGATCCAGGTGTGTGTGTGTTGACTACTCACTACTCCTAATGTGTGTTCACTAACTTGGATGGGTTAAATGCAGAGGACAAATTCCGAGTATGGGTTACCGTACTTGGCCTTCACTTTCACAACTTCTTACTAGCTAGTATTTGTGGTGTTAGTTATTATCAGAGTTGGAGTCTTGATCTTGAGACCCATCAAAACCCACATAAACGTGGCCTGAGATGCATTACTAAGTCCGGGTTTGGTCTTAGTTTAGGGTACCTACTAAAAGGTGATACTCAGGCAAATTCAACAAGGGATCTATGATTACAGAAAATAAGCAACATTTCAATGGCTTTGAATGGCTATTTACCACTGTACAAAGTGATAAATTCAGCATCTTCTCCATTTCAGTTAATTAAACTGGACAAACTCATACTTGAAGTATTGGTCTGGATCCGGGCCTCGAGGGGTCAAGTCATGGTCTGGGTCTTATAGTGTTTGGTGTTGACTCCAACTCTGGTTTATTGGATGATCCTAACTGTGACGCAGATACTTATATATATTATATTCAGGAAACAGTTAGACCCAGTAAAAGATTTAGTTTAAAATTGGAAAGTGACATGATTGCTGTTATATCAGAGATGCAATTCGGCTAGAGAAGAAAAACAATCCCTAGCACAAGCAGAGAATGAGAACTGTTGATTACATTCTGACCGTTCACCTAAAAGAGGTGCACTATGTTTTTCAATCAAGTTTAGGCCTATGAGGTACCATCTGATTTGCCGGGCATCCTTCTCAAGACATCATCAAAGTGTAAAATACATAAATAACTGTCTTTATTGATGCATTTAAATAAGTCTCATTCAAATAAATGGTTGAGAGAAAAGCAATCATTGCTAGGGTAAGCATACATTATACATATTTGAGTCAACGTGCTGTTTTTTATATAAATCCCGATAAAAAACAATCATTTGCGATGCCGTAACGTTCCCATTGCGAGGCCCAGTTTTAGTGGATGTTTTGGAGTCAGTTGTTCAAGTTTCATTTCAAACAATACTTTTAAAAGGGTTATTTGCTTTTTCTATTGAATCCAGAGCTAAAGTATACGCATACCAGTTTGAACAAAGCACATGCAATCATTCTCCTCTCAGGACCGACTTTTGCTGTCTCTCGTCTGTCACCTCTAAATATAACGCACTTGGAAAGTCTCTACACACATGTATAATTTACAGAAAACTTTGATTTAAATGAAACAAACAAAAACGGAGGGAAAAAAAAAACGAAACAAAAAGTTAACGGAAATGATGGCGCACATCAAACAACTAATACAACATGCTATGGTTGGCAACAATATTTTGGCATGATGTGAATCAATGTCTTATTCTTCTTAAATAGAATTGCTTATAGAAAACAATACCTGATACTGTGTAGTCCTTTTCAAATCAGTTTTACCGTTATTTCCTCTTCGTTGGTGTGGCACTTGTATCTTAAGAAAGAACCAGAGGCTGCTCACTGTTTGATAAAACACATTTTCACATGTTCCTTAAAAAATTATATATATATCTCTCCCTTTGTATTATTCAAAACACAAATCGTCTGATAAGATATCAGGGTGGTGTAATTTTATCCAAACCCACTCAGGTGCTGCTCAAAAGGGCAAAGAAGGCCCAGGTGAAGTTTTCTGCAAAAATAGATATCCATGCTTCATGCTTTTTTACGAAGTTCTTATATATCCATCAAACTTTCAAGCGTCCTGCTCGCGTGATCCAACGTCATCTCGCAAGGGCCGGGGAATGTCGAAAAAAGTGCAGGAATGAGGTTTGGTAGAGCAGCAGCATTGGATATGTGTGAGTTGCCGTCGCTCCTCAGATGGACTTGCGTCGTCTCATGAGCCGGAGGTTTTCTGTGAAGCTGTGGAGCCCGGGTGAGACGGAGCTGATGGGAGAGGGAAGGAAGCTGTTTTTCAACGTGCTCGGCGAGATCTCCTCTATGCGGTAGGACACCGTCGAGTGGTAGTGATGGTACTGATGGGGGCTCAACTGAGAGCCGAATGAGTTCTGGTGTGGAAACGCGCCACCGCCTCCTCCTCCTCCTCCACCTCCTCCCATTCCCAACCCGAGACCGACAGAGCTCCCGAACTCGTGCGAATGGTAGTGCATGCAGGAGCAAACGGACTGGAGATCGGTGACCTCTGGCTTGAAGCGGTGGTGCTGCTGCTGCTCTCGTCTCCGTCGACTCCTCTGGAGCGTGTCCTCCTGGATGTGGATGATCATGCTACTGCGGTTCCCCGCCAGGGAAGCTCTCTCCTCGGCGTCCCGCCGCTCGTCCTCGCTGTTCATGGTCAGGAAACGTAATACCACCAGGTTGAGAAAGGCCCCGATGACCGTCAACCCCACTAGGATGTACATGAAGCTGAACGCAACGTAGACGGGTTTTCTCTGCAAGGCTTTGTTCTTCTGCAGGGCCACAAAATCCCCAAACCCGATGGTGGTGAGTGTTATGAAACAATAGTAATAGGACTGAAAGAAACTCCAGTCCTCGTAGTGGGAGAAAGCTGCAGCGCCGATGCAGAGCGTTCCCATGCAGGAGAAAAACCCCATGGTCACCATGTTCTCCATGGAGACGTCCGTGATGCGCATCCCGCAGCACTTTTTGATGCGCTTCAGCAGGTACTTGACGAAGGTGTTCATCCTCTCGCCGAGGCTTTGGAACATCACCAGCGTGAGAGGAATCCCCAGCACAGCATAAAACATGCAGAACGCCTTTCCCGCATCCGTGCCCGGAGCCGCGTGACCATAACCTGGAGACCAGAGAGAGAAGTGATCAGATCAAAGATGACAACAAACAACAAAACTGAGTGTGCTGCTGAGAATACTGATGCTTAAAAATCTGGGCTGGTAACCAAATGTTGCAGGTGTGACTGTGAACCCAGCACACAGTAAAATCTTACAGTTGTTCTTACTAAGACTTTTTAGTTAACTTTACATAATGTCCAATAATTTGTTTAACTTACTTAAAACTATTTCGTAATCTGTACTGTTTGCATGCTATGCCTTTGTTACTCAGAAAACCCAAGTACACATTACTTGACTGGTTTGAGTAACATTTTGCCAAGGTTTTTGAGGTGGGGCAATTCTTAATAGACTTTTCACTATTCTGTAGTCATGAATGTTATTGTCAATACAACTAAAAGTTTTGGGAGAACGTTACATAAGTTGACTTCATAAATTCATGTTGATTTTCTAAAAAGTCTTACCATTATTGTAATTAGTGTTCCCTTTGGTTGGGCAGTTGAAACTTCATTTATATTATTGTAATTCTCTTCCAATTGATGCAGTGATGCAAATATACAGTTATTTGATTTCAAAGGAAGTGTAGTAATAATTATTATATATATATGTTTGAATGAATGTATTAATGACATATACAGTAGGTTACCAACCAGAATAATACTTTCAACGCCGCCGCTTTGCCGCGGCGGTGAAATTCGGGGTGTATTTGCTGCCTTTAACCGCTAAGAGGCGCTACAATCACAGACTTTGAAAAGTGTCCGTTTATTCTCTCTATTGCGTAATCTGCCGCTGCGTCGCGGCTCATTCAGAGCGATTGAAAGCTGGTAGCAGATGAATTTAAGTGAAATGTAGTTAAATAATTCATCACAATACTTAAATTAAATTGAATAAATAATGAAAACATTTCCATATAAAACATTGCAATAGAAACATATTAGGCTACATCAAGGCTTTGGAAGAGTATAAGACGATGACGTAACATCCAAGAGACCCGAGATCGAATCTCAATATAACACCATGTTGGCCGACAGCATTAATCTTTAACCGTTCTTGATGCTTAAATAGATGACTCTTTATTTGCGAGTTTATTAACTGTTTATTTATTTAAAGTCAAGCGTTTTGTTTAATAATCAATGGCATATTACAACATTGCTACAGTAGAGCTGGGGGTTGTTAGGGGGGGCTTCTTACATTCGCTTCATAAACACACGCACACTTAGCCTGGTTCAACCAGACTCTCGTAAAATGAAATTGAGCGGAAGTGCGTAGGAGGGCGGAGCCAGGCTAACGCACACTAGCACACACATGCAATCTTTTTTCTGCACCCGATGGATAGACTCATAATTTTCAAGCCCCACTGCCCCCATCGCCCCAACGCAATGCTAATGAAATACGCAACAAGCTTAAAATGTTCCAATTTATTGAAGTAACAAGTAGGCTAGTATCTAAATACAAACTAAACAAACAAAAACAAAAATAGAGAAAATTAAAGTGCTGCTGTGTCAAAATGTTAAAAAAAGAAAAGAAGAGAAATCCATTTGGCAAGACAAAAAAATTAAAAAATTAAAATAGACATAACATAGGCTAATGTGTTTGATATGGGATTAAAATTATGGGCAGTGCATGAGATATAAACTAATGATTAATTATGTCAAAATTCCTTTGTTCCGATCAGAGCATGTGAGCATTTCTGGATATTCCTCGGCTCGCTCATTCCGCTCAGTGTCGCGCGCTCATGCTGTCTCCGACTAGTTTTTTTCTAGTCAACTAGTAGCCTCAGGGCCGGCTCTAGCCCTTTGGTTGCCTCAGGCGAGATTGATTTTTGTGCAATTTTGTGCATTTTAATGTTAAATTCATCAATTTGGTGCACTTTGAGAGTTCAAAATTAAAAGCTCAAACCCATATTCAGTGTTCAAATTAAACAAAGAAAAATTCAAACCTCTTTTAGTTAGTGTCTGTCTACATTACATAATAATAGTTATAATATTACTCCCATGATAATACTCATATATTGTAAAACAATGCACTGAAAAATAAAGGAAACTTTCATAAGTTTTGTACTAATTTCTATACTAATAGAAAGAGTATTTTTCTATACTTCACATTAAAGATGTGATTGGGCCAGCCCAGTGTCAATCAAGAAAACAACCAATGGGCCGCTGATCTACGCGTTTCATGCGGTATCAGGAAAAAAAGCTAACGCTGACTTTTTTGACCAATGCATTACACCAGCACTAACCCAGCGCCGCCGATTAAGCAAAACAAAACGAATGTGCTATTTCTATTTTAGCCCCCGGCCGCTTTTTTGCTTTATCCATCTATTTCGACGACAACTCACTACTCGTGCCTGATCGCTCAGCGCTCACGGCGCCCGCGTCCGCTCGCGATATTATTGGAGGGGGGTCCCCTGTCAAAATTCTATGATGAAATCTTATGAGGGCGCCTACTCCGCTACACATACCGGTATTTTTGCGCCACTGGCAGGCTTATGTGCCGGCCTGGGGCTGAGCCCCGGAGAGCCCCGGCCCAATTTAACCACTGGCTGTGACTGTGAGCTTGAATAGCTCTGCTTTGGGCACGTTTTTCTTCCTCCTCCTTCCTTCGTTTTCGGAATGCCGATCCCGATGGCTTGGGTGTTCTTTTCATAATAAAGCTTATATAATATATGATCATTTATAGCCTACAACCGCCAAGGGGCGTTTAAAGCGCATTTAAAGCGCTAAAACCAGCGGTCAGATGTTTTCGCGCAACTCCCGGTTGCTGAGCAACGCGCGTGAGTTTGACAGCTGCTGCCTGTCAGTCAGAGTGACTCAGTCGTTTTTTAGGATTGTATAATCTAGTAAAAGAAATGAACAAATACAAGCAGCGTGTGGACAGTGCACAGTAAAAGTGTACAGCGTGTGCGCAGCTTTCATAACATTTAACTTTTTTTTTTAATTCTGCAATTTTGCGCCCCGTCCAGCAGTTGGCGCCCCAGGCGGCCGCCTGTGTCGCCTGTCGGCAAAGCCGGCCCTGAGTAGCCTAGTTGTTTATTTAAGCCATCAGTGGACAAATCACCCCTTTATATTGATTTAATAACTTAAATAGGCTATACAGGGTAATGAGTGAGTGTTATATAAAGCTGCACTCAAGCGCACGAGCCGGCAATGGTGAATGTGTAAAAAATAGCAAGGAGACATTTCATTGTTTATTAATAAACTGGTGTTTTCTGCGTCGCTGCAAAGATGAAGATGCGATGTAGACTCGCCATGAACGAATAAAGATATAAAGGCATAAAAAGGAAAAGTTCCTCCCGTTGGCGCGCCCAACCTGTCACTTCTCTAGGCTATTTCCCACCCATAGAGGGGCGCGCCCCACACTTTGAGCGGCGACTACCATCTGTAGTTAGGGGGGATCTAGCCGGTGTTCTGTCTCTCCCTCTCTCTGCCGTGCAAGCGGCCGCGCGCTACACAGTTTGAACTTACAGTCTATGGTTTGAACTTGCATAATCACGTAGCCTTTCGAAAACCGGGACATTCATTGTCCCGGGAGAGTGCTTCAATTTCCCGGGACAGGTTATTAAAAAGAAGGACAATCCCGGTAAAACCGGGACCGGTGGCAACCTAACTTGCATTTAGACTTTATTTCCATGCAAAAAAGAAACACACAATCTTATTCTTGCTACATTTTAAATTTGTTTTGCCAAAGAAATTGCAGCTAAATTAAACGAAACGGTACAAATCGAAAAAAGTCCACAGCAACATAAATTAAAGACATGAGTTTTGCCTCTCTCGCGCTGGATCTCAGCAAGTTTATTTAGTCTCCCTTACTCAAACATTCTTAAACTCTACAGAACCAGTTGAAACAACTGGATTGAACACTTCAATTTAAATTTGTGTGTGAAAACACTTTAAATTGGCTACAATAAATAAACTACAATATTTATAATTTAATCAAATATGGGGACACATCGAGAGATGTAGCCTATCCTTAAAATAATTTTGCCTTTGCCATCGGGCTGGCTATCCGACACTCTCCATATGAATGAGGAACATTAACACCTATTGTCTGTCCCTCCAAACCCCCCACAGGCTCTCTGAGTCTGAGTCTGACTTAAAATAAAGAGAAGTCGCAATTCACACTTAAATCGCTCTAGCATTAGGCTATAAAAGTGTTGATAATGAAATAATTAAATGATTTAAGCTACATGTTGTGGTATTTCTGTCATAAAAGTTTATTACTAAATATTTCATTATTTAAATAATTTAAGAAATAAAACTGGTTTGGGCCAGCTTTTTCCAAGCAAAACTAAATATAATCTTCATTTTGTTGTCATGAACAAAATGCTCAACTCAATATTAAATTCTACAGGGATCTTTGGGTCCAGGCATGTAAAATGTGAATTAGTTATTTTTTAAATTATTATTATTCAAATAAATATCGGTGCTTCGTGGTAGCCTACTGCTGATAAACTAAATAACATTTAGATAATAATTATGAACTTTAAATGAAACAATATAGCAACACCTCGACGAATAAATGATTTGATCTGTTTTTACATTTTAATTCAGGGCGATTTTAATTAAACGAGATTTTCACCTTGTCATTTTCTCATTGCGAGGCGCTCACAATCACATAAACATATTTGAGCAGATTCTCTGTAGCTCTCGTTTTCATATGGATTACATAATCAGATAACATTTATTAACCTAAATATTTAGACATTTAAAGGCTTTAGACATATCCGATTTCCTATCGTGTCTGAGCTGAGGCCAGTGGCTTTCGGTTTATTTTTGTGACGCGCAGTTCCCGGAGACCGAGAGAGACGACAGATAAACTTTTGTCATTAGCCTAAAAAAAACTTTACAGTTTTGAACGATGTAGGCTACTTTACTCGTATCTGTATGACCAAAAAAAAAATCACGTATAGCCTATTAAGTTATTTTAGCTGTTATGAGAAAAATAAATCAAATGAACGCGCTGCCTCGTTTGTCGAAAACTTTGCTTAAAACCATGTTTTTAAAAACTCTATGTAGGCTATAGGGAATACAACAAATATAGATATATATAGGCCTATATATCTTTTTTTTTATACAAAACTGCTTTTGAACAATTGGTATTATTAGCTACAGATCTAAAGTCGTTCTGTTGGATAGCCTATTTGTTCCTTAGTGTAAAATGGAAATGCATGGTAATATTATTTTATAAATATAAGCAAAAAAATATATGGTGTAACAGAGCTTTAGAACTAAACAAATCTGCATTAATAGCCTAAAAATATATATATTTTTACATAAGTCCATGTTTGTTCGGGATTTGAACGCAGGTCTGCCGATTGATGAACCGTCAGCTCTACCACTCGGCCATGTCGAAGCTCACTGAAAAGCCCAAACGTTTATGCAGTGTGTGTTCGCTCAAATGAGTGAGAACGTTTTGTTGTTAGCCTATTGTGAGTGTAGCCTACTTTACATGAATAAAACAGACCTTTTACAGTTTTAAAATATGATATCATATCTGTATGACCAAAAATAACGAAGTAGGCTATAGCCTGTTATTTTAGCAGAAAAAGAAATTCAAGTGAATGCGGCGTTTGTCGAACTCTAATTCAATGGCAGAAGAAAACCCCATTTTAGAATACGCACTAGGCGTGGTGTGTCAAAATACTTAATTATAAACTTCAATATTTCGTTCAAAACCACATCAAAACGCTTTGTGACATTTTAAAAAGCCGTGAATGTATTAATACAATTGGAACCAGGATCGTAACTGAAATGCGCTGCATGTTATCTCTCAATACAGGAGCAGAAGCGCTGGTTCAGATTTTATTGTTTGTTGTTTAAACGTGCGTGTTTTAGGCTATATTTAAAATATATATATATACTATATTTGATAAGGTCTATTTAGGGTAGGCCTATTCGCTATAGCCTACTGTGGAGGGGGGAAATCACCCACCGGCAAATCGCACCTTGCTTAACCATGTTTTTTAAAATTATTTCTGCATATGGAAAGAAGCAGTCCTGCTGTCTGCTGTCCTGTCCGTGAAGTTTTTTTTTGTTTGTTTGTTTATTTTTTAACAGAACTGTTTTTGAAGACGTAAATTCAGTCAATCTGTTGGATGAGATTTGTTCCTTAGTGTAAAATGGAAATGCATGGTAATTATATAAAAAACATATTTATTCGGGTTTCGAACCCGTGTCTTTGTACTGTTTAAACCTTCAGCTCTACCACTCGACCACAAGCTCGGTTAACGCGTCAGTGTGCCCACAAACGACAGATGCACTCTTCAATCTTCTCATTCCTCAATAGTTTAGCATCATTGATTGCACCTAATTTATTTTCACTGACTGCGAGATAGGCCTCTTTTAAAATTTTGATTCATAAAATGTTCTGCTCTAAAAGTTTGCTATATTCTATTTAAAATGTAGGCTACTTTTACATACGTTTTGCTTTCGCTAAATGTCCCTTTGCGCCACCTGGCGGTCATTTCGCGAATGACTTAGAAATGCGACTGTTTTTTTTTTTTGCCGCGGTGAATTCACCGCGGTAGACGCCGCGGCGGCAATAGGCATTCTGGTTGGCTACCTACTGTAACATAACTATTAATGTATAAGAATGATGTTTTAACATTTTATTGCAAACAAATACATTTTTCATTGAGTTGATATAATCCCTCTATATTTGTGACAATATCTTGCAATTTAGCTTGAGTCACACACAGACTTCAACATTCAGCATGCAAACCACAACAATGGTAACAAGTTTTTATTTTATTTTATTAATTTAATAATTAGACCATTACAATTTTATTTGCTGTCTCTTCTCAGTATAACCCAAAAAATAGTAAAACAAAGCAATTAATTTATTCATGCCCCAATGCCTTCTGGGAGTACACTTCCTCAGATCACAGAGAGAATAAAGTTGACAAAATTTAAATGGATTAATTAGGAAGAACTTGATGCAATTAAGTTATGCTTGCTTAATTAAATTAAAGCAATGAGTTTGCACAATTGAATTAAGTAAACTCAACAAATTTGGTGCATGAGCTGCCACCATTGCACTGCATGGGTTTTTAGTTAGTCGATTTTTGACTTGTTTTGAGCTTTTTGAATATTATAGTTAACTAGAAAACCATTTACATAGTGGTGCTTTAATTATCCCAGAGTCCAAATTGATCATACACTGTAAGAAATGCCTTACATTTTACGAACAACTTGGGTGTTAAAGTCATTTCAACTTAAATTACAATAAAATTATTTTAAAAATGAGTTGGATATTGTATAACATAAAAGTTTAAAATTACTGAACTTATTTTGATGAGTTAAAGCAACGTAAAAACATTTTTTTTTTTTTTTTTTTTTTTACAGTGTAACATTGTCTCCAAAGAATCATGAACTATAGCAACAGTGGTTTAATAATAGAAGAAACTAGCAGCAAACGATGGATTGTTGTACCTAGGTGCTACAAAAACCATTAAAGAAACTTCAATATTGGGCAAGGCACTTTTCCCAAGTTGTTCTAGACGGATTTCCCCTGGGACAACTGTGCTGTATGCCAATTTGGGTAAAAAGCATTCACTAAATTACAAAGTAGTAAAGTTGACTTAAGAAACTGCTTTCAAAAGCACCAGATTTTTTTTTTTTTTTTCGCATATTGGCAAGCATAAAGTAGCAACATGGTGTGATTTCAAACTTTAATCTAATTCTACTCTGCCAACTGGCCAACTTCTATTATCTTCACCAAATACCAAGAAGCCAATTAGTCAATTTCCAAGAACTCAAAGTTCCTCAAATGTTGGCTCTGCTGCAAACGCACTCGGGCAGAAAATGTGAGCTGACTCACGCACCATTTTAGCCAAAACACTGAGTATAGGTCAGGCAAACCAGGTGTCTCTTTCATCTTATTCTGGGCTCAAAGATTACAGGGGGTGTCCAATTAGTGCCAGGTTTCCTCTCTTGCCCCCTTGGCCCACTTCTTAGTGGGGTGAGACAGGAAGGTAGGCGTTACAGGTTTAGAAAAGAAAAAGAAGAAGAAAGGATATGGAGCCAGTAAAGCTTTTAGCTTAATTAGACTTTATCGGGAAGTAAAAAGACTAAATTCGCTGACTCACATCGAGCCTTTCTAATACAGTCTTTGCTGATGAGCAAGAAAATAAGTGACAAGACTACAGTAAAAATGTATTACACCCCACCTTACTATGCCAAGACAAGCATCTTCCTTCTTTCATTAGCACTAAGAAGACATCATTCAAAGAGCTTTAGTTACAGTTGCATACGTGTTGAAGTGATACTAGCTTAAACATAGTGGTTTAAAGTGGTTTTTAACAGGCTTGCTAAAAGTTGCTGCAAGCAATTTCACACATTTTGCTAATTTACACTAGACTTAACCCGGTTCCTTTAATCAAAAGCCCTTTTATAAAGACCACACCCATGAGAACATTGCAAAAAATATTGACCGACAAGAGCACTTTCTGATCTTTTCGCTTCTGTCTCTTTTGAGCTGTTTACAGGTGTTTACTCTTTGGCTTCAGCAGTTAGCTGATCTGCAGGCAAAAAAACATATTTTTCCATTAATTCATATTCAAACATTGCAAACAAGATATATATATAAAAAAAACAGTTATATTACAGTAGATTTAAGGTTTTCTCTAATATATATATATATATATATATAATGCTGCAGTCTCACGAATGAACAATTCATTTAAGAGATCCATATTGTGTTTATACTGTATTTATGAGAAAAAAAAATTATGAGTTAATTAAACATGCACTGAACCATTCAAGACGAAACAAGTGGCTGGCTGCATCCAAAATCGCATACTTCCCTACCACATAGTAGGTGAAAAACAGTATGTGACAGAAGTATGTCCGAAATTCACATTACTCATAAAAGAGTAGGCAAAAAGTACCTGGATGACCTAATACTTCTGCCGAGATCCTGAAGTGTGCATATATGGACACTTTACTATCCCATGATGAGAAGATTTGTGAATGACAGTGAAGCGGCGTAACTGATGCTGGTAGGTCACATGATAATGACAACATGGCGAATGTAGTACGTCCAGCTTTCATTCACAGTACAGACACTCATAAAATATAGAACATACTTTTTTAGTGATCGTGAAGTAATTACTTA
>JAZAVI010001128.1:0-30053 GCA_036326025.1 Chrosomus eos | reverse complement strand
AAGACAACTTCTACGACAAGCTCACTGAGTGCACTGAGGAAATCTCGCCACACAACATGCTCATCATCGCAGGCGACTTCAATGCGAGAATCGGAGAAGATTGTCATCAATCCAATCCTAGGGTCATCGGCAAGCACGTACTTCACAAGTTAACAAACGGCAACGGAAGTAGACTAGTTGAGTTCTGCGAAACTAACAACATCAGGCCAATGCAAACCAGATTCCCGCACCCGAAATCCAGAATCTGGACTTGGCAGCCGGACGCCAACAGGAAAGCAAACGACGGCAAAAACAGAGCTCAACTAGACCACATATTAGTTAGCGGCAAATGGATCAACTCGGTAAGGAATGTGCGAGCCTACAACACTGTCGAACTTGGATCTGATCACAGAATAGTTAGTGCCGCGATCAAGATCAGCCTACGAGCACCACGAGAAATCAAGACCAAGCGCATCAAGTTCGACTGGAAGAGGCTCAAGGACAACAGTGAATTACAGCAGAAGTATGTAGTTGAGATCCAGAATCGCTACAGCCTACTCAGTGAAAAAGACGACCGCGAAGATCTGCAGCAAAAGTACGATATATTCGTACAAGCTATCGAGGAGGCAGCAGAGAGCACGGTCGGTCTAGTAAAGAAGAAAACGACCAAGAACTGGGTCTCAACTGGAACTACTGAAATTCTCAAAAAACGTAATGAAGCCAGGAGAAACAACAAGAACTTTCAACAAGACACCCAACAACTCACCAAAAACCTTCTGGAGTCCTACGAAAAGGACAGAATCAACTTCCTAAAAGAAAAACTTCACAGATTAACAGAAGCAGCAAAAGTAAACAAACTGAGAACAACTTGGGAGATCGTGCATGAAATCAGCGGCAAAACTAAGTTCACTAATAAACACAAAATGAAGAGAGCCGATGGCAAAGAAATCAATTCGACACAAGAACTTCTAAAGGAGTGGCAAAAATACTTTAGCACATTGCTTAACAACAACATCACCATCACGGATAGCTCGCCCATTGAGCCTGCCGCTAAGGACCTCAATATTGACACACAACCATTCACCATCGAGGAGATAAATCGAGCAATTCAGGAACTTAAAAGCGGCAAATCACCAGGGCCTGATCATGCAATAACAGCAGAAGCATTGAAGTTGGGAGGAGAATATGTAGCCGGTCTCCTTCTTGATATCTGCAACAGAGTCTACACGCAAGAATCGGCACCCGAACAATTCACAACTAGTTTAACTGTCCCTCTACCCAAGAAAGGTGATTTGACCCTGATGAACAACTACAGGGGGATCAGCCTTATGTCGATCGCCACAAAGGTCTACAACAAAGTTATCCTGCAAAGGATAAGAGACCCGATCGACAAAGTCTTGCGCACCAATCAAGCTGGCTTCAGAAGAGGTAGATGGTGCACAGAACAAGTTCACATCCTGCGTAGAATAATCGAAGGCTTCAATGACAAGAATCTCGACTACTACATTACATTTATCGACTTCAAGAAAGCGTTCGACTCGATCAACAGACCAACAATGTTCGAAATCATGAGACACTATGGCATACCGAATAAATTGGTAAGAGCAGTTCGAGCAATCTACACCAACTCCAAGAGCCATGTACTAGTCGAGGGGAAGCTGTCAGAGCAATTTGACATTTCAACTGGTGTCCTACAAGGCGACACACTAGCTCCTTTCCTGTTTATCATCGTTCTCGACTACGTACTAACAAAAGCTGAGGCGGAACATGCTGATACCACCCAATCCAATGGCATCGTAACACGTCTAAGAGAGTCAACTAGGCAACTTAATGTCTCACTATTCGACCTGGATTTCGCCGACGACATTGCTCTATTCGAAAACACCCTGGAAAGATCGCAGCAACAACTCACAACAACAGCCAAGTGGGCCAGGAGAGTAGGCCTTGAAGTCAACGTAGGCAAGACAAAAGCATTAAGCAACAAACAACATGCTGGCCTAGACATGGCAACCCATACCCACCAGTACCTAGAGTTAAATGGTCAGAGCATCAAGTGGACAAAGAACTTTAAATATCTCGGCTCTCAAATAGCCTCTACAGAGTCAGACGTCAGAGCACGAAAAGGCCAAGCATGGGGGGCCTTTTGGAAGATGAAAAACGTCTTTCAGGCAAAGACCATTCCAATCGAACTTAAGATTAACATATTTGAAGCCGCATGCATCTCAATCCTTCTATACGGCTGCGAGAGTTGGATTATCAACAGTAAGATCAAAAACCAGCTCAATAGTTTCGCTACAAACTGCTACAGAATAATGCTCGGCATTAAACGTCCAGACAAAATCAGAAACGAAGACATCTACAAGCAAGTCGACCGCGACCAACTCGTCATCCGAGTGCAACAAAGGCAGCTGAGATTTGTAGGCCACTGCCTCAGAAGAAGCGAGAATGACTTAATAAATAAATATGTTTTGTATGCACCACAAGAATGGCACGGCAAAAGAGGCAGAGGAAGACCACGCAAACTGTACCATCAATACATCGGCGAGCTCATTAACAAGGACGTACCAGCTACAGCGAACAGATTGAGGGATGTGGCCAAAGATCGAAGGGAATGGAGAAAATTGGTGACCGACTGCAAACCTACCCTGTTTGCAGCCGATTGATGATGATTACGACCTACTAGCTACGTTCTGCCTAACGAACAAATGGTGCAACGGAATAAAGTACAGAGTTAGTTACAAACTAGCTAGTAGTTACTAATTTAAGAGAGAACTTACGAACGGCTGGTGCAATCCTACCCAGGTAAATAGGGTAATTTTTTAACTAGCAGATATCACCACGAAACTTACCTACATTAAGATGAGAAAAAAATGTATTACAAGTTTTCTGTAATTGAATGTTTAAATATGCAAAATATGCATTATCTAATTAAATATGTGATAATTTGCATATGTTTTAAAAAACAAAATCTGAGTATTGGATAAAGCCAGGTTCAAAATTATTTTTTCATTGTGTTCACATATTAGATGGGGAAAAAAATACAGAGGGATTTATGGATATCTACTTTTGTTATCCTGTAAATCAGAATATACTGCCAATAGCCTTAAAAAATTATTTTCGTCTATATTTTGAGAAAACGGGCTTTAAAGATTTAGCATCAGCCAATGAGATAGCTCATTTAGAGTTAAGGCCCGTTCACACCAAGCACGATAACTATAAAGATAACGATAAAGATAACTATATATGTGTCCACACCAACGAGCGATAACAGTCTTTTTATTCTAAACACGCGCGCCGGCCCGCGCTGCGATTTCAAAGTAGATTACATTGCTTTATAATTGTTGTTTACAACATGTCATTGAATATGTTTTTGCTGTTCTTATTGCCTTTACACGTCTTTGCCAGCAGATGTCCTCAGCCAGCATGCTATGTTCCGAGCGCATCTAAACAGTGAATCTAGCAAGTCTAGTGTAATCGATCTAATCTAAGCAGTGAATTTAGCTGACGAAGTCAATGATGGGATAAAAACATCGCCTAGTCAACACCTGTATACAACGCCTTTTTCACTGCAACTTCAGCAATGTTGTCAAAACTAGCACTGGATAGCCATGAGGTAATGTTGTTACAATATGCTAAACTGCATAATATCTCATCGTTAATACTTCTCACCATTTATTCCCAGGATACGACCGATTGCTTTCCATATATCCATCTTTTTTAATGTATCCTTGAAAAAGGGGGTTGACTTGTCAAACAGTGGAGGATTTTTTTGTACCTCGACGATTAACTTCTCTGCAATGTCATCTGTCATTTTAAATGCGCGAGACCTTTAAATTAGAATGGATTTTGATTGGCTGTCAGTGTTTTATCGTTCGACAGCTGGAAAAAAATCGTTCTGAAAGTGATCCCAACGATATCGTTCCTCATATCTTTATCGTTATAGTTGTGGTGTGAACTCTGTTATTCTTTAGTATGGAGAACGATTTTTTGAATTATATCTTTATCGTTATCTTTATAGTTATCGTGCTTGGTGTGAACGGGCCTTTAATCCCCCCTTTTACTTTCACGATTGGTTGCTAATAAACAGGAAATGACCATATTTGGATCCGACAGTGTTGTGCAGAAGAGAGAGAGCTTTCTAGCGGTGTGTGTGATGACAGCGATTGCTGAGCAGCGGATGATTTATAACAACAACTTTTGATGAATTTAAGAGAAATCTACAGACGCAAACAGACAAAGTGTAGTAAAATAAAGACCTAAATGTGTATTTCTGACTTTTTTTCACCACAAGTCTGAAAGAAGTTATTGAAGTTTATGTTATTGAAGACAAACATCCCAAAATCACAAAATTGACCAGTGAAATAAAAACGATGTTTTTGTCTGCCGTGTCTCGCCTTAAACAAACAAATCCAGCATTTTGCAAACAAACTCGATCTGCTTTGCAAAGGAAAACTCGACTCGCAAACAAACAGAAAGCAATGTGCAAGTACAAAGGTCAATTTGAGCGAAAATGCAGTGGAGTAACACATTGTGTTTTGCATATATAAATAAATGAGCCTAGATAATATTCCACAAATAAATACAAACCATCCTACAAATTGCAGGTAACCTTTGAACAAATACCAAATATAGTGCATACAAATGCACATCTGTCTGTTATGATTGTGAGACACTTGACATTTCTCACAAATGTGTCCAGGCAGATTGTCTCACCTCCCCATCTTGTATTGTAAGCATCTGTTGTTACTACAATGCATCTGGACACTTCTAAAGGAACTCCTGCCCTTAGAATAGCAAGTTCTGTCCAAGGACTGAATGTGCGATAACACCCTAGCATGATGGCCACGCGATGTGTGCCGCTGCGCCATGTCCATCTCATATCTCATATCTATCAACCCGAGCAGCGTTACCACGGCCAAGGGTGCCATATGCCCCAGGACCCTCTGAAAGTATTTGAGAGGGCCCGCTGTTGTATACTTGAACATATTCAAACAGTTTAGCACTGAATGAGTGTGGTCTTCAGTGAAATGTGCTGTCATTGCGACCAAGTCCGACTCCACACCGCGAAAAGAGGGTGAGATCTTGCTCTCCTCCCAGATGACCTGAAGTCCCAGTTAGGCTAAGTCTCAAGGACCATGTCCCTGTGCGCACATAACAGCTCTCGATAGTGAGCTAATATTAGCCAGTCGTCGAGGTAGTTGAGGATGCGATTACCCACTTTCCTCTGTGACTTTGCTAAAGATGCGAGGACCTTGTACAGATATGCCTGCCCTTCGAAGGCGAACCATAGAATGATCTGTTCCGAGGAAGGATTGAGACATGAAAGTACGTGTCCTTCTGGTCTATTGCTAAAAATCAATCCTAATATTCGATACGTTATCATGTGTTTCCGGGTGAGCATCCTGAACGGGAGCCTGTGAAGGGCCTGATCCAGTACTCGTAAATCCAGGATTGGTCGGAGCCTCTCACCCTTCTTGGCTACGATGAAGTAAGGGCTGTAAATGAAGAAGTCAAGTAAAGTCAAGTCATCCTCATTTATATAGCGCTTTTAACAACGTAGGTTGTTTCAAAGCAGCTTTACAGAGATAAACATACAATTTAAGGTAACAGAGATTGGTGTGGTTTATAGCGGTTATTGAATAATGTTGTTTCCAGCTAAAGTTAGTTTTGATTGATTCTCTTCCGTCGAAATGATCTTTTTTTTTTTATTGAATTAGGGGCCGCTAAGACGACGCCGTTCTCTCTAAACGCAAACCTGTGATAAGCGCTAATGGCGTTCAGTAAAGAACAGTAAAGTAAGAGACGTGTGCCTGGTGAACTTGGTCGCATAATCCGAATTGTTCTGAGAAGTCATTGTGACATGCTGGGAAGCATTAACCATACACCCAGACTTCGTAGCAGTGCCTCAATGGAAGCACATCCGGTGTACTGGGGAAGGATTTCTGTGGCGTTGTGGATCAAGGTTCACTGTGCCAGGAGTCTTTTGTAATGCATGGTAAAGGGTGCATTGCACTTACCTCGTTCCCTAGGTCTGTGGAAGAGCTCGTCGTAACTCCCCACACCTGCCTGATCCTGACGACAGACCTGGTGCACTAGAACATGAGGAGGTCTCGTCTGACCAGGTCTGATGCCTGGCCATCATGGCAACAAGCCATGTATGAGAGAGACCCAGGGAAAAAATAAATTGCTTTTTTCCGCGGAGAGTAAGGCTCAACCCCAAGCCTAGGCAAGCAGAGGGGTGCAGAGACCCGGCCCGTGTTGAGCATTGGATGAGCTTAATCGCCTTTATAACACACCTCATGTTGACCTCAAGGCTAGATTATTGTAATGCTCTACTGGGTGGTTGCCCTGCACGCTTATTAAACAAACTACAGCTAGTTCAAAACGTAGCCGCTAGAGTTCTTACCAGAACCAGGAAGTATGACCATATTAGCCCGGTTCTGTCAACACTGCATTGGCTGCCTATTAAACATCGTATAAATTTTAAAATATTGCTGATTACTTACAAAGCACTAAATGGTTTAGCTCCCCAGTACTTGAGCGAGCTCTTAACGCATTATAGTCCTTCACGTCTATTGCGATCTCAAAATTCTGGCCAGTTGATAATACCTAGAATATCAAAATCCACTGCTGGTGGTAGATCCTTTTCCTATTTAGCACCAAAACTTTGGAACAATCTTCCTAACACAGTCCGGGAAGCAGATACAGTCTGTCAGTAATAAACAGCAGCCATATCACCCTGTAGCCCAAGACTGGTTGCCCACTGAAGCTAAGCAGGGCTGAGCCTGGTTAGTACCTGGATGGGAGACCTTCTGAGAAAACCAGGTTGCTGCTGGAAGAGGTGTTAGAGAGGCCAGCAGGGGGTGCTATCCCTGTGGTCTGTGTGGGTCCTAACACCCCAGTGTAGTGATGGGGACACTATACTGTCTAAATAGCACCGTCCTTCGGATGAGACGTTAAACCGAGGCCCTGACTCTCTGTGGTCACAAAAAATCCCAGGATGTCTTTCGAAAGAGTAGGGGTGTAACCCCGGCATCCTGGCCAAATTTGCCCCTTGGCCTCTGTCCATCATGGCCTCCTAATAATCCCTATATATACTGATTGGCTTCATCACTGTCTCCTCTCCACCAGTAAGCTGGTGTGCGGTGGGCGTTCTGGCGCAATATGGCTGCCGTCGCATCATCCAAGTGGATGCTGCACATTGGTGGTGGTTGAGGAGATTCCCCCCCTTCTATGTAAAGCGCTTTGAGTGTCCAGAAAAGCGCTATATAAATGTAATGAATTATTATTATTATATTATTATTTCAGTTTAAATCTAGACTAAAACACATCTCTTTGGCTTAGCATACACATAACACATTATAGATTTCTATAATTCAATGTTAGGCTGCATAGATTAGATCAGCCGGAACCGGGAACACTTCACATAATTCCTGATGTACTTTGTACATCATAAGAAGGATGGCGTCTACGCTAATATTAGTCTCTCTGTTTATCCCGAGGTTTACCGCAGACCGCCGGATCCAGGGCATATCCAGATCCACACATCCGGTTTTGGAGAGGACGCTGGCGCATGTTAGGTTGCCGCTTCTCCTGCCATATTTTATTTTATTTATTACTATTTTTATCTATTATTTTAAAATTCTGCTGAATTATTTTAACTCTATACTTTTATGAGTTTTTCCTGTTGCCGGTTTTGATGTCTCTGAAATTACCAGCCTTTCGAAGTGTTTGGTCTGGTCTGTTTGCTGCACGTCGTTCTGGTCTGTTTGCTGCACTTGGATCTCATCTGCTTTAGAAGACACCGTTTCGAAGTGTTGGTCTGGTCTGTTTGCTGCACGTCGTTCTGGTCTGTTTGCTGCACTTTGATCTCATCTGCTGCCGTGTTTCTCCTGCACCGTCCCTGCTACCTTGCTGCCTGCTGTTGTCTCCGTGAGTCTAGACGGATCCCTGGTGTATCAGGCTCTTCACGTGATGGCTGAATAAATTTGAATGGCATCATGCGACTTTTAATCACTTGGATTATCGCCGTTTTCATTACATCTGGAACCAGCGCTAAGCAGAGGACTGAACTTTTGGACACCACCATGCTGAGGTACTCTCTATCTGAACTCTTATCTCTGGATCATTTTGGCCGCCCAAATTGTAGTGTTTTAAAATCTCTGCGTTCCTCACATCTCCTCCGTCGGCCTTGTTACTCTCATAGAGGCTCGCGCTCTCGTCAGAGTCGTTTTGTTGCCGGTGCTGGAGTCTCAGTGTTTTGGTCGAACTGTAGGCGCGCGCTGCGTCTCACTTCTATACCTCGAGGAATCTGTTATGGAAATCTACTCTATCCAGAGACTTTTTCTCAAAACACTGTGGCGAATGTGCTCTGCAGAAATATGCGAATTGCCCATTTAAACACAAGGTCAATAAACTACAAAACGGCACTTATCGCCGATACCATTTTAGATAGTAAAATTGACATTCTGTGTCTCAGTGAAACATGGCACAAAGAAAATGACTATCTTAATCTGAATATGTGTGCCCCATCTGGTTATAAATACATTGATGCGCCTCGTGCTTGTGGTAAAGGTGGTGGCCTGGCTGTGATATTTGGACCTAACGTCTCAGTTAATGAAATTGATGCACCTAGTGTTTCATCATTTGAATGTCTGGTTTGTAAAATCAATGGAGTTTCACCTGTTCTTATGCTGCTCATTTACCGTCCACCAAAACCTAATCCTGCATTTTTCTCTGAGTTTACTGAGTTGTTGACACTTCTTAGTCCACTCTGTCCTGCAATGGTGCTGACTGGTGATGTCAATCTTCATATTGATAATCCTAACTGTGGAAAAACTGCTACTTTCATGGACATTTTGGATGGCTTTGATTTCACACAGCATGTCACTTTTCCGACCCACAAGCTGGGCCATACATTGGATGTAGTTTGCTCTGCTGGTGTTGACATTAGATCTCTGAATGGTATAGACATGAGTATAAGTGACCATAGACTCATTACTTTTGATATGAATGTCATGTCTTCACAAGCCACTTCTAAACGCACTATAAAATTTCGTAACATCAAGCACATGGACTTCTCGTTATTTTCTACCTCTCTTTCTGGGCTTCCTATCACTAACTCCGTGGAGCACTATAATTCCATGCTATCTGCACTTTTGGATGAGTTTGCACCTGTGCGGGAACGGGTTGTTACATTTAGGAAACCATGTCCATGGTACACCCCAGAGTTGCACTTAATGAAGGCTGCTGGAAGGCAATTAGAACGGCAGTACAAGAAATCTGACCTGACGGTACATAGGTTTCGCTATATTCAACAACAGTCTGAATACCACTCTGCTCTTAACATTGCACGTAAAAACTACTATTCTAACATCATTGGAAATGCTGCAACTAATTCTAAAGCTCTATTTAAGACTGTTGACAATCTTCTTAAACCAACTAAGTCCATTGGTTACTCCTCTGCTGCCCAGTGCAATTCTTTTCTACATTATTTCACTGGTAAGATTGATGATATATACAGTTCCCTTTCCGCTATTACCACAGCTGAGTTAGTTGATACACTGCCTTTACATCCTCCGATCACTACTTTTTCGAAATTTGACATGGTTGGAGTTGATTTCATTACAAGTACAGTTAAGTCCATGAATTCAACTACCAATATTTTAGATCCGGTTCCTTACTCGGTTATTATGAACTGCCTTGGATTAATTTGCCCTCATATGCTTTCTATTCTAAATTTATCATTGAGTTCTGGATTCATCCCTCCAGAATTAAAAATAGCTGCCATTACACCAGTCCCTAAGAAGCCTGGTTGTGATGTCTCTGATTTGTCTAACTTTAGGCCTATTTCAAACCTTCCATTCCTGGCCAAAGTTCTGGAGCGTGCAGTGGCTATTCAGCTAAATCATCATTTAACACAAAATAGTCTTCTTGAACCTTTTCAATCTGGGTTCAGAAAAGGACATAGCACTGAGACCGCCTTAGTGAGGGTCGTAAATGACCTTCTCATCGCAGCAGATTCTGGTGTATGCAGTATTTTGGTCTTACTAGACCTCAGTGCTGCTTTTGACACTCTATGTCATTCTCTCTTGCTGGATAGAATGGAAAATTGGCTGGGTATTTCTGGAGTTGTACTCAGTTGGTTTAAATCTTATTTAGCGCATCGGGCACAGTTTGTAAGCTTGGGCATTTTTAAATCGGATACCGTGCCTGTCCGACAGGGAGTTCCTCAAGGTTCAGTGCTAGGTCCTATTTTATTTAATATTTACATGCTTCCACTTGGGCAGATCATTAGTAAATATGACCTTGGGTATCACTGTTATGCGGATGATACACAGATTTACATCACCACAAATCCGGACGCACATTGCTCATTAATAACTTTGCATAGCTGTCTAGCAGAGATCAGCACATGGATGCAGAACAACTTCCTGAAGCTAAATGGCTCTAAAACGGAACTGATGTTGATTGGTACAGTGGTGGCTATTCGTAAGGCTGAGCATGTTAGTCTGATTGTTGATTCTAGCAGGGTAACTCCCACTCCACAGGTGCGGAATCTTGGTGTAATTTTTGACTCACAGTTGAGTTTTGAAGCACACATAAAACAGGTCTCTAGAACTGCTTTTTACCATCTGAGAAATATTGCACGACTGAGACCATTTCTCTCCTTCGCAGACACGGAAAGGCTCATACACGCCTTCATTACAACAAGGCTAGACTATTGTAATGCCCTGTTCTCTGGTCTTCCAGCAAAATCATTAAACAGGCTACAGTATATACAGAACTCTGCTGCTCGTGTGCTCACTGGTACCTCTCCTCGTGAGCACATTACACCGGTCCTTTCACAATTGCACTGGCTTCCCGTAAAGGTGAGAATTGATTTTAAAATTCTCATTCTAACATATAAGGCACTACATGGGATCGCTCCAGCGTACCTACGTGATCTTATTAGCCCTTATACTCCATCACGTTCTCTCCGCTCTGCGAATTCCCTCTTATTACATCAGCCTTTGTGTAAGCTCAAGACCATGGGTGAAAGAGCTTTTTCCTGCAAAGCCCCCAAGCTATGGAATCTACTTCCTTCTACAATCAAAAGTGCACCAACTCTGGGACATTTCAAAGGGTTGCTTAAGACTCATTTGTTCAAGGCTACTTTTTCTTAATTGTTTTTATTGCTCTTGCTGTGTTTGTTTATTTCATTGTATGCGCTTTGGGTTTGAGAAAAGCGCATTATAAATAAAATTTATTATTATTATTATTATTATTATTATCTGATGAAGGACGATCACATGGACACGACGACACGCATTATCAGGGCTGTGAAGGCCCATGGACACCTCACCACTCATCTCCTCACCGGCCGGATGACCCAACCCAACCAGATGAACTGGATAATATCGTGAAAGTTCTGATCCCATCTGACTCCTGACATTATGCTGCCTAACTCATAATCATACACTGTTCATTCGTTGGCCAAAGAAGGACTGGCCCCCCGACTGAGCCTGGGTTCTCCCAAGGTTTTTTTCTCCATTCTGTCACCTGATGGAGTTTTGGTTCCTTGCCACTGTTGCCTTCGCCTTTTGGCTTGCTTAGTTGGGGACATTTAATTTTCAATTGAACAATACTATTACAACATTGTTTTCCTGTTATCTCTGTAAAGCTGCTTTGAAACAATTTGTATTGTAAAAAGCGCTATATAAATAAAGGTGACTTGACTTGACTTGACAGAGAACTGTGGTGCAGCCTGGGAGATAGGGCATCAAGAAAGCGCATTTTCCCAGCATCCCGCACACCTGTCAGGTTGAGCCACGGACGGAGGAGCGAACGGTATATAATTTCCTGGCAGAGAATTTAGCAAATATTGTGCCTTGGCTTTATTTGCTCGCTTTAATCACTTTTGCTTCCATACTCGTGCACTCTTGCTCGCTAAGCTGAACAGCCAATCGGAGTTCTCTCTCACTGACGACACTGATCCAACAGGCCAAAACACCCCCAACGATGTCCAAGTAGAGCCAACGATGTCCAACTAGAGCCAACGATGTCCAACGATGTCCAACTATAGCCAACGATGTCCAAGTAGAACCAACGATGTCCAACTAGAGCCAACGATGTCCAAGTAGAGCCAACGATGTCCAACTAGAGCCAACGGTGTCCAACTAGAAACAACGATGTCCAACTAGAGCCAACAATGTCCAAGTAGAGCCAACAATGTCCAAGTAGAGCCAACGATGTCCAACTAGAGCCAACGATGTCCAACTAGAGCCAACAATGTCCAAGTAGAGCCAACGATGTCCAAGTAGAGCCAACGATGTCCAACTAGAGCCAACGATGTCCAAGTAGAGCCAACGATGTCCAACTAGAGCCAACGATGTCCAACGATGTCCAACTATAGCCAACGATGTCCAAGTAGAACCAACGATGTCCAACTAGAGCCAACGATGTCCAAGTAGAGCCAACGATGTCCAACTAGAGCCAACGATGTCCAAGTAGAGCCAACGATGTCCAACTAGAGCCAACGGTGTCCAACTAGAAACAACGATGTCCAACTAGAGCCAACAATGTCCAAGTAGAGCCAACAATGTCCAAGTAGAGCCAACGATGTCCAACTAGAGCCAACGATGTCCAACTAGAGCCAACAATGTCCAAGTAGAGCCAACGATGTCCAAGTAGAGTCAATGATGTCTAACTAGAGCCAATGTTGTCCAAGTAGAGCCAACGATGTCCAACTAGAGCCAACAATGTCCAACTAGAGCCAATGATGTCCAAGTAGAGCCAACGGTGTCCAACTAGAGCCAACAATGTCCAACTAGAGCCAATGGTGTCCAACTAGAGCCAACTATGTCCAACTAGAGCCAACTATTTCCAACTAGAGCCAACGATGTCCAACTAGAGCCAACGATGTCCAGCTAGAGCCAACTATGTCCAAGTAGACCCAACAATGTCCAAGTAGAGCCAACGATGTCCAATAGAGCCAACGATGTCCAAGTAGAGCCAACGATGTCCAACTAGAGCCAACGATATCCAAGTAGAGCCAACAATGTCCAAGTAGATCCAACGATGTACAACTAGAGCCAACGATGTCCAACTAGAGCCAACGGTCTCCAACTAGAGCCAACGATGTCCAACTAGAGCCAACGATGTCCAAGTAGAGCCAACAATGTCCAAGTAGAGCAAACGATGTCCAAGTAGAGCCAACGGTGTCCAACTAGAGCCAACAATATCCAAGTAGAGCCAACAATGTCCAACTAGAGCCAACGATGTCCAAGTAGAGCCAACGGTGTCCAACTAGAGCCAACAATGTCCAACTAGAGCCAACAATGTCCAACTAGAGCCAACGATGTCCAACTAGAGCCAACAATGTCCAACTAGAGCCAACAATGTCCAAGTAGAGCCAACAATGTCCAAGTAGAGCCAACGATGTCCAACTAGAGCCAACGATGTCCAACTAGAGCCAACGGTCTCCAACTAGAGCCAACGATGTCCAACTAGAGCCAACGATGTCCAAGTAGAGCCAACGGTGTCCAACTAGAGACAACAATATCCAAGTAGAGCAAACAATGTCCAAGTAGAGCCAACGATGTCCAACTAGAGCCAACGATGTCCAACTAGAGCCAACGGTGTCCAACTAGAGCCAACGATGTCCAACTAGACTAGAGCCAACAGTGTCCAACTAGAGCCAACGATGTCCAAGTAGAGCCAACAATGTCCAACTAGAGCCAACGATGTCCAACTAGAGCCAACGGTCTCCAACTAGAGCCAACGATGTCCAACTAGAGCCAACGATGTCCAACTAGAGCCAACGATGTCCAACTAGAGCCAACGATGTCCAACTAGAGCCAACGATTTCCAACTAGAGCCAAGGTGTCCAACTAGAGCCAACGATGTCCAACTAGAGCCAACGATGTCCAACTGGAGCCAACAATATCCAACTAGAGCCGTCCGTCTCAGTCCAACAAGAGCCAACGATGTCCAACTAGAGCCAACGGTGTCCTGCTAGAGCTAACGATGTCCAACTAGAGCCAACGGTGTCCAACTAGAGCCAACGGTGTCCAACTAGAGCCAACGATGTCCAACTAGAGCCAACGATGTCCAAGTAGAGCCAACAATGTCCAACTAGTGCCAACGATGTCCAACTAGAGCCAACGATGTCCAACTAGAGCCAATGGTGTCCAACTAGAGCCAACGATGTCCAACTAGAGCCATCCGTCTCAGTCCAACTAGAGCCGTTTGTCTCAGTCCAACTAGAGCCAACGATGTCCAACTAGTGCCAACGATGTCCAACTAGAGCCAACGATGTCCAACTAGAGCCAACGGTGTCCAACTAGAGCCAACGATGTCCAACTAGAGCCAACAATGTCCAACTAGAGCAAATGATGTCCAAGTAGAGCCAACGATTTCCAACTAGTGCCAACGATGTCCAACTAGAGCCAACGATGTCCAACTAGAGCCAATGGTGTCCAACTAGAGCCAACGATGTCCAACTAGAGCCAACGGTGTCCAACTAGAGCCAACGATGTCCAACTAGAGCCAACGGTGTCCAACTAGAGCCAACGATGTCCAACTAGAGCCAACAATGTCCAACTAGAGCAAATGATGTCCAAGTAGAGCCAACGATTTCCAACTAGTGCCAACGATGTCCAACTAGAGCCAACGATGTCCAACTAGAGCCAATGGTGTCCAACTAGAGCCGACGATGTCCAACTAGAGGCATCCGTCTCAGTCCAACTAGAGCCGTCTGTCTCAGTCCAACTAGAGCCAACGATGTCCAACTAGAGCCAACGGTGTCCAACTAGAGCCAACGATGTCCAACTAGAGCCAACAATGTCCAACTAGAGCCAACGATGTCCAACTAGTGCCAACGATGTCCAACTAGAGCCAACGATGTCCAACTAGAGCCAACGATGTCCAACTAGAGCCAACAATGTCCAACTAGAGCCAACGATGTCCAACTAGTGCCAACAATGTCCAACTAGAGCCAACGATGTCCAACTAGAGCCAACGATGTCCAACTAGTGCCAACGATGTCCAACTAGTGCCAACGATGTCCAACTAGAGCCAACGATGTCCAACTAGAGCCAACGATGTCCAACTAGAGCCAACGATGTCCAACTAGTGCCAACGATGTCCAACTAGAGCCAACGATGTCCAACTAGAGCCAACGGTGTCCAACTAGAGCCAACGATGTCCAACTAGAGCCAACGGTGTCCAACTAGAGCCAACGATGTCCAACTAGAGCCAACTATGTCCAACTAGAGCAAACGATGTCCAACTAGAGCCAACGGTGTCCAACTAGAGCCATCCGTCTCAGTCCAACTAGAGCCAACGGTGTCCAACTAGAGCCAACGACAATGTCTAACTAGAGCCAAAAACAATGTCCAACTAGAGCCAACGGTGTCCAACTAGAGCTGTCCATCTCAGTCCAACTAGAGCCAACGATGTCCAACTAGAGCCAACGGTGTCCAACTAGAGCCAACAATGTCCACCTAGAGCCGTCCGTCTCAGTCCAACTAGAGCCGTCTGTCTCAGTCCAACTAGAGCCAACGATGTCCAACTAGTGCCAACGATGTCCAACTAGAGCCAACGATGTCCAACTAGAGCCAACGGTGTCCAACTAGAGCCAACGATGTCCAACTAGAGCCAACGATGTCCAACTAGAGCCAACGGTGTCCAACTAGTGCCAACGATGTCCAACTAGTGCCAACGATGTCCAACTAGAGCCAACGATGTCCAACTAGAGCCAACGGTGTCCAACTAGAGCCAACGATGTCCAACTAGAGCCAACAGTGTCCAACTAGAGCCAACGGTGTCCAACTAGAGCCAACGATGTCCAACTAGAGCCAACAGTGTCCAACTAGAGCCAACGATGTCCAACTAGAGCCAACAATGTCCAACTAGAGCAAACGATGTCCAACTAGAGCCAACGGTGTCCAACTAGAGCCGTCCGTCTCAGTCCAACTAGAGCCAACGGTGTCCAACTAGAGCCAACGACAATGTCTAACTAGAGCCAACAACAATGTCCAACTAGAGCAAACGATGTCCAACTAGAGCCAACGGTGTCCAACTAGAGCCGTCCGTCTCAGTCCAACTAGAGCCAACGGTGTCCAACTAGAGCCAACGACAATGTCTAACTAGAGCCAACAACAATGTCCAACTAGAGCCAATGGTGTCCATCTAGAGATGTCCATCTCAGTCCAACTAGAGCCAACGATGTCCAACTAGAGCCAACAGTGTCCAACTAGAGCCAACAATGTCCAACTAGAGCCAATGGTGTCCAACTAGAGCCAATGATGTCCAACTAGAGCCAATGGTGTCCAACTAGAGCCAATGATGTCCAACTAGAGCCAACGATGTCCAACTAGAGCCAACGATGTCCAACTAGAGCCAATGATGTCCAACTAGAGCCAACGATGTCCAACTAGAGCCAACGATGTCCAACTAGAGCCAATGACAATGTCCAACTAGAGCCAACAACAATGTCCAACTAGAGCCAACGGTGTCCAACTAGAGCTGTCCATCTCAGTCCAACTAGAGCCAACGATGTCCAACTAGAGCCAACGGTGTCCAACTAGAGCCAACGGTGCCGATGCTCCTCGGCTTGGTGTGTCAGGGCCTTTAGAAAATCTCGACTGCCATGTCATCAAGCTCTGCCTCAATGTGTACAATCCTTGGAACGCAGTTTCATTATATATTTTTTATAAGTTTATTTTCACTGCTAAAAAATTGTTTATAAAACAAGAACAAGTATCTGCAAAGTCAGAAAAGTAAACTTAATTCAAAATGAAAACAATATTTTTCTTACTTCACCATTCCTGTTTTAAGCACAAACTCACTTCATTTTGATGCATTTTTCATAGAACAAGGGTTAATATCTAATTCATTTTGCTTCACCAGTAAATGTATATTGATTTAAGAATGTTTAGATTTTAGTGCTTGAAAACAAGTCATTATTCACTAATAATACCCTCTCAAAACAAATGATCTTTAGACATTTATCGTGTCAGGATGGATGTAATCAGATGTAATGGGCTTTTGTGTCTGATGATCAATAGTCCTCAAACCTGATGCTATCTAAAGAGACTTTCTTCTGTTCCTCACACAAGCTTCAGAAGACTTCAGCACAGGAATCCTATGATTTCACTTCACTTAAAACCATCAATGATGCATTTATTGAGGTTAGTAACTATTATCACTCACAATAAGTATTTATGAGAAAACAATATGGTTATTAATAACTCACTTATTTGATAGAAATAATTCTGAGTTACTAAAAAGTAATTGTATATATAATATAATAACATGAAAGCAATGAAGGTTTCATCTTTATAAATACATTCATGGAACCATACAACTGACTAATTAATATTTTAAAATCAGTTTAAAATGGATTATGAGCATGCACATTGAAAAAAACAAATGAATGACTTTTAAGTAATTATACAAATATTCTAAATGTAACTATACATGTTCGTTTAATGTAGTGTATGTCTTATTTATAGGTTGTATTTATAGTAATACTAAGTATAAATGGAGCTATAATTCATAAGCATGGACATAAAGATTCTTTAGATTATTAAAATGTTCTTCACACTAAGAACATTTGTTATTTTAAGAAATGATCACTGAAAGGTTCTTTAGGGAACTGAAAACAGTTATTCTATGGTATTGCTGTGAAACCCCCTTTTGAAACCTTTATTTTAAGAAGTGTATGCTGTCAGTCATTGTATTGAAAATCCCTGCTTTAACATTTCTCAGAATGTCTATACGACTGAAGAAACGGCTTGAGGATGAGTGGATGACGGCAGTCTGTGTGATTGACAGCTGATATCACAGTAACTCTGATTCTGGAGGGATCATTATGAAGTCATTCTGATAGCGTCTCTCTCAGCAGTGCTGTGTGGACGTGATGACCAGCGACGCGCTCGTATGCGCTCATGAGGACGCAGGAGACGGTCCTACAGATGCGAGTGGAGGTGGAAGCAGAGCGAGTCCAAGCATGACGGAGAGGTGAAGCTGAGCTGGAGAAGAATGGCTCTGATTCAGGCCTTTCATGTCTGCAGGCCCATGCGTGTCCAATAGCGTGTGTGTGTGTGTGTGTGTGTGTGTGTGTGTGTGTGTGTGTGTGTGTGTGTGTGTGTGTGTGTGTGTGTGTGTGTGTGTGTGTGTGTGAAGGGGAAGCGGCTCAAAGTGTTGAATGGAGCTTTTGTTCTGGGCCGGCTGTGGCTTTTTTACATTCAGCAGTGCTGCAGATGGAAGTGAAGCGGCCCGCGTGAGACGAACTCCTCCTCCTGGGATGATCCGAGCGCCTCCTCCTCGTCCTGCAGGAGTGTATGGCGAGCCAAGAGTGACATTTCTAAGACTTCCCTGACAAAGGCGAAGGAGCAGTCTACCCTTCCGTCGCCGTCAGTCCGTGTCAATTTTTGAATGGGATTGATAGAGACGGTAGACGACAGACCGGCGGCGACGTCACGGCGGTGTCACAGTAGGAACGTATTCCTTACGGCGACGTGGCGACGGCGTATGTAAGAAATCCATAAAAAAATCAGACGTCTGAACCGGTCTGAACTAGGCACGTCGCATCATAAGACGCCTGATACACACGTCGTCCCTCTGTATGTTGCATCATAAGACGCCTGATACACACGTCGTCCCTCTGTACGTCGCATCATAAGACGCCTGATACACACGTCGTCCCTCTGTACGTCGCATCATAAGTCTGTCCCCATTATATTAGATTATACATTTGATAAAGATACTGTAAAATATTTAAGAACCGCTTACTTAAGATTTTACTTTTCCTAAAGCAAAAGAGACAGACTTTAAGATTCTAAATGACAGATATATTCCAATAGATTTTTTAATTTAAAATTAAATTTTGAAAATGTGCCTTGTCATCTTTGTAATTGTCTCTCTGAAGATACAGAACATATATTTTTGTGTAGCCTAACTTCTCTAAATCATTTTGGAGAACATTACAGGCTGATAGGAAAATATGTGGTGGATGACAGTTTCGCTTTCACCTTACAAAATATAATGTATGGGATTGCCAATGATTGCTGTTATTTGATCTGATTAATAACATTATATTAAAATACTTTATACACATACATGTAGATTTTTAAATCCCCTCTTTTGTTTATTATATTCAGAAACGAATTAAAATAGGCTACTTCTCAGATGCCCGTTCTAAAATGGAAAAGTGAGGTGCATTAAAATTATATAGGCTAGGCTAATCTGTTCGTGTAGGCTATAACCTGTTTTAATTTAATTTAACTTTTAGCCTAGTATATAGCCTATGTATTTTTTTTTAACTTATTTTTATTTTATTTGTGTTGAGCCTTCCACGTCTGTATTTGTATAATAACAGTTTTGTGCCATTTTGTTGTATTCAGTTTTTTGTATTCATTAATAAAAAGACCGTCCCCATTTATGTCGCTTTTAAAATATTTAAAAGTTTGCATTAGTAGATGTACTTGTTATAGGCTATTGCTTTTACAGTAATTAGTTAACTTATTTTCCAAAAAGTGCCACTGGTGCGTAATAACTATATGTGTATGCAATGTTTGTTAAGGGCGGCGCTAGGCAGCGCTTATCTTGTTTTTTCTAGATATTAAGTCGTTATTTCAATCTCGTTATTTCGACATAATTCGTTATTTCGACATATAAGGGGACATTCTAATCTGCATTAAGCCATATAATAGTTTTCTATGGGAGGAAAATGCTTAACATGTAATTAAACACGTTGCGTTCATATTCTGGGCTCATCTGATTTTTTTTTTTTTTTTTTTTTTTATATAATAGCCTATAGCCTATACTTTATTATGATTTTTATCATAATGATTAATAAATGCACGCACAATTATCCGTGAACTTGATAAATGTTGCAGATATGTTTTATTATTCACAAACAAATGCCTTTCAACTTATGTGTGCAAAATTCAGAATTAAATTAATGTGCAGCAAATTGTAAAAATAGCCTACAGAGTCTGTATACCAAACACTATGTGTTGTAGCCATTAAATAAGCGCATTTAGTTTCATATTTGTTCAAATATTATAATGTTATTTTTTACATCTATGTTAATTTTGAAAAGTGAACAGCATAAATAAGATATGAGTCGAAATATATCGGTATAGACATGGAATGGGTCAGACATGATTTTGACCACTTCATTAAGTTTTGTTTTGTAGAACGCCTTTCTTTAAAGTGAATTTCGTCGGTATGTATAATTTGTATCTTAATTTTAATAATTTTTACCATCAACGAATTGCCTGGATTTAATAAATAAGAAGCAAATGTAGCAGACGATATAATCATGACATGGAGGCGCCAGCACGTTCACTTGCATTGCACATAAACTGGTGCGGCATCTCAATGTAAATTAACAGTAGGGGTTCAACCGAAACTCAGTGTGTATGCCTATAGAGAGCTTGAAATGTCTGAACGAAACAATTCAAAACGAAAAGAAACAATTCAAAACGAAAAGAAATAGGATACTCTCTGATTATGTAATTATGTGTTTCTCTAGGCGCGTTCACTACGGAGAGGACGATCGTCAATTGCATCTTTGCAGCCGACTGTGACTTATTAATAAAAATGCACGCATGTCACTGGATTTACAAATGCACAAATTGTAGGCCTATAATAGCCTACGCACACATATAATGTCGAAATAATGAGATATGTTGAAATAATATTATTAATAATAATAAATATTTTTGAAATATTTAGTTGAATGCTGAATGTTGTGCTTGTTCAAATTAATACAATTAAAACTTTATAATTGAATAAATAAAATAATAAATATTGAGTGGCCAAGTTTTGCATTTATTATTTATATATAATATATAGGACCTCTCTCTCTCTCTCTCTCTCTCTCTCTCTCTCTCTCTCTCTCTCTCTCTCTCTCTCTCTCTCTATATATATATATATATATATATATATATATATATATATATATATATATATATATCGCCCCTGTTGAACGGTAAGATATTTTAAACAGTAATATTGTGAAATATTTATACAATTTAAAATAACTATTTTCTATTTGAATATATTTTAAAGTGTAATTTATTCCTGTGATCAAAGCTGAATTTTCAGCATCATTACTCCAGTCTTCATTCAGTTTAGTGTCTCATAATCCTTCAGAAATCTGTTTAATATGATGATTTAATATGATGTGATTACTATCAGTGTTGAAAACAATTGTGTACAATTTTGTTTTCAGGATTATTTGATGGATAGAAAGTTCAAAACAACAGCATTTAGCTGAAATTTTCCAGCACAGGAATAAATTGCATTTTAAAATATATTTAAATAGAACGTTTAAATTGTATAAATTATCAATTGTGAAACAGTTTAAATTGTATAAATATTTCACAACATTTCTGTTTTTGCTGTATTTTGAATCAAAAATAAATGAAGCCTTGGTGAGCAGAAGAGAGTTCTTTTAAAAACATTTAAAAATCGTTCAAAAAACGGTAGTGTAAATATTGGCTGTTAAGTTAGCTTGTAAAAGAATTAACATGTTTTGAACATGAAAGGCATTCTTTTTTCCTAGCTCTAAGTGCCCATGCACATTTTTTTTCTTTTTTGCCTTGTTTTCGCTTTAATTCTCTTTAAGTCATTCAACATTTTCTTCAACATTTAATGACGTGGAGAACAAGGTATTCTGAGCCAACCTGGCCGGGTTTCCCGATAACGATGTATTTTAGCTCTTAAGAGCACTCTCTACGTGCAAGGTTACGAACGCTCGCGGCAATTCCACGTGCGTTTCCCAAAAGTGCACTTAACATGAACGCGCGAGAACGCGTTAAGCATCGCTGTCCATTCGCGAAGTGCTGAAATATAACCTTATATGGAACCATATTCTGAACGTTTAACCTACAAATCGTCATTTGTTGTGGATTATAAATCAAGACAAGTCTAAAGCATCTATACAGGCGGAGGCACTGACAAAATGGCTGAAAAAAACAAAACGATACCTTTAAAAAAGGTCAAATTAATGTCCTTTTAGAGGAGATAGAGCGAAACAAAGACTTTATTTTTAACAGATTTAAAGGACACCATACAAATAAGGAAAAACAAAACATCAGGGAGGACAACATTGCAAACTAACTGCAACCAGCGCCGTTCAAAGATCAGGGAAGGGGGTCCGCAAAATACATGGCTGGTTTTCGTGCATGTCAGCAAGTCATTGGCAATTTTTTTTTAAAATTCATCCCTATTTTGCCCAGTTTTTAAAACATGATTCCCACATTACTTCGTTTATGATTTTTTTTTCCATTCATTTAATTTAGATGTGTATTTCAATTTTTTTCTTCCCTTTTTAATTATTTCATTTATAAATTAATTTAAACAAAACACGAGTACAATAATAAAGTGTACAATAAAGTACAATCGTTGTTATATTATACTCACGTTGCACTGTAATCTGTTAAATCTAGATAAAAGTGTAATCTGCCGGTTGTCCTGCAGGTGACCTCATAGATCTGTCTTCTTACGATGCACTTGGGGTTTACGATTACTCCAGAGCACTCGTAGTTCTACGAAGATTTTCAAGTGCTACTTAAGTTACGATGCTTTTGGTGAAACAGACCATAATATTTAAGATCAGTCGTACGATTCGTTTTTACGATCAACATAGGCTTACGATGCTTTTGGAGAAACGAGCCCTGGTTAGTTTATTATGTTTT
The DNA here is from genome assembly GCA_036326025.1 of Chrosomus eos. Taxonomy (NCBI): domain Eukaryota; kingdom Metazoa; phylum Chordata; class Actinopteri; order Cypriniformes; family Leuciscidae; genus Chrosomus; species Chrosomus eos. The sequence continues at coordinate 7,377 of JAZAVI010001128.1, read as the reverse complement.
ATCAATTTATTATTTTCAAATTAAAGTTTTTTTTTTATTCGTTACAATAAAGGACTAACATGGTAACTTCTGACCAAAAAGAAGGGCAATTATAATAGATGTATGAATTTCTGATGATCAGGAGGGGTTGTCAGCTCTGGCCCTCAAGGTCCACTTTCCTGCAGAGTTTAGCTCCAACCCTGATCTGTTGAGAGCCCCTGGTTTAGAATTTGCTCTTCTCCTCGCGAGCATCAGAAATTCATACATCTATTATAATTAAATTTTTGGTATTATAACCCCTGCTTGAAACCGCATCAGTCATTTCAACTAAAAGATGAAGGCTGTTATAATAACGTTGCCCACTAGATGGCGCCATAGGATAAGGAATCGTTTGTCAACTGTTTTTAATTTGGTTTCTATCCCTTTGAATGGAAATAAATGCATTGAGTAAGGTTTTATATAATTAATTTACATATAAATGTGTGAAATGTGAATCGCTAATATTTGATGGTGGAAAAATATTTTAATATTTATATAAATAAAAGTTTATTTCTATTTATTTATTTTTAATTTCATAATGTTTTATTTAACAGGTGGTGATTTTAATAATTAGCAATAAGTAGTAGCAAGCTATTGCATTGAAAATAACAATACAATCAAACCCATCACTTGGATACCATGAATTCCTCCCTTCTGTTCCTCTAATCACATCATGTGCATTAATATATTTCTGTACACTAATATTTTCTTCCACTATAATGCATGTCCCACCTGATCTGCCATTTCTTCATCATTTTAGATTTTTTAAATAATTGTATTAATAACTTCTTTATCAAAGGGATTGGTTATAACATCCAGGATAGTCCCCCAGCACTGCACATTGTATATGTCTTCCTCATAAACACCTGATTCCACTCATCAGCTCATTAGACTCCAAGACCTGAAGCGGGTGTATGTCAGATAAAGGAGATACAACATGTGCAGACTGTAAAACATGAAATGGGAACATGGTTGGGAACCCCTGCTCTACTACAGTGTGTAAAGAAGTAACCAAAAAGATCATGAGATTTGTAGACAAGGAGTCTCCATCCCTGCTCACGGAGAGCTACTGTCCTACTTCAGTGCCAACACCTGTAATTATCAAGCAACCCTGAACACAGAGATGAACTGCTTTAACACCTAATTCAACTATTAATAAAATTGGGAGTCAATTATCTACTTTAGGTTCTGCTTGGCTCAGCTGTCTAGAATTTTATAGTAACATTATACAGTAATATTATAAAATTAATATATAATAATTTAGTGTTTTATTTATAACAAACATTTTATTTTTCTGTAATGCAACCTCTTAGTTAGTAAAAGGATATATAGGCCTATGAATTGCCAGGTGAATGTGCCAAGGAAGCCAAAGGAAAGTTAGATATAGACATTAAGGTAAATTAGCTAATACTGAGATTAAGTTAATAAAACAATGTGAAAAGTAGATGGCAGAAACAATGGGAGGAAGAAAAAAACAGGAAGATGGCTTTAAAACATCCAAATAAATGCTGGTAAAGGTAGAATAACAAGGAGAAATAAAAAGGGAGATTCAATTATTTCTAGACTTAGATTTGAGCATAAATTTAGATGGAGTCACACGTTGGTGTGTCTGTGATGATGCGACGTTGGTGTCACGCGTCTGTGATGATCCGACGTTGGTGTCACGCGTCTGTGATGATGCGACGTTGGTGTCACGCGTCTGTGATGATCCGACGTTGGTGTCACGCGTCTGTGATGATGCGACGTTGGTGTCACGTGTCTGTGGTGCGACGTTGGAGTCACACGTTGGTGTCACGCGTCTGTGATGCGACGTACCCCTTCTCTCACGTAAAAGTACACGACTGTCACCTTCGGTTGGTTATCCACGGCACTATCCACCCGCCATAGGAGTGAGTCACCGGAGCACACGGCCCAGAACACACGCCGTTCTCCTGTCCTGACGGGTCCCGGGTTAATATATATATATATATAAAATGTAGTGTAAAAAAATGTAAATTTATTTGAATTAATTTATTTATTCATTTTAATATTTTTATTATTGAATTATTTAAATACTTTATGGTTTACTTATTTATTTTAATATATATATATAAAATAAATAAGTAAACCATAAAGTATTTAAATAATTCAATAATAAAAATATTAAAATGAATAAATAAATTAATTCAAATAAATTAATTAAATTAAATAAATGGATTATTATAAATTAGATAAAAATTAGATAATATAGATTAGATAAATATGTAAGCAATAAAACTGTGTAAAATTTTAAATATATTAAACTTATATTTTTTAAAAATTGTAAAATTTAGATTACACGTATAAGTAAACAATAAAAATGTTTAACTTAATTAAACTTAATTAAAACCAATAAACAGTAAACATTTTATTATATATAAATAAGTGAGTAGAAAAAAACTTAGATAGTAATTTTTTTCCAGGTAAAACTTTAAATAGAATAGTATACAATTTAAATGAGTATAAAGTGGGTCTTTATACATGTAAATATATAGCTTCGTTTTAGCTGTTTTCGAAGTCAGGATGAAAAAATCCCACCTTTCCTATACAAAATTAAAAATAAAAATGTTTTACCATAATATCATTTTCAATCTGAACCTGGTTCCTCTTGGGATTTTTTCTGTGTCATCCTCCAAGTACGTTTGTAAGGTCCTGCACGATTTGCAATTATTTATGTTGCAAGCACCTGCATCAACAAACTGTTGATGGACTCTCAGAAAAACAACAACAACAACAACAAAAATTAGGAGCAGTGACCATCTGTTGTGATATTTAGTCATGTGATCCGTTCGCGCACATCTGAATCTTTGCTCTTGCATAATTAACACCACGACCCACCGGTTGTCATCCATTTAGCAACAACCACCAGCAAAGAAAAAAGAAAATAAAGAAAAAACATCAGTGACAACAATTTCACAATGGCATTTGCCATATATTATTTGAAGGACAAGACCGTGGAAGTGGGTAAAACAGACTGGATGAGTACCGAAGACCAGCAGACATGCTCAAGAATAATTACACAGTGTCCCAGAATCGAGGATGAGTGTAAAGTGGGACAAAGGCAGAAAAAAGAAAATTGTCCAGCCCTCTTTTCTGCAAAGGTTTTAATGTTCGGTGGTAAGTAACTTTTGAAATAAGGTTTGCATCACTAATCTTGACGGACTAGACATAAAAATAAAATAAAATTATTATGACAGACAGTCTTTTAGGAACAGCTGAGGACCCAGTTTTTCACAATGCTTTTTTACAGACAACAATAGTGACCTCTACCAGAAGAGGGAGGAACACATAAAGAGTGGAGACATCTGGAAACACACTCTCAGGAGGAAGACAAAGACAAAAGACAAAAAGTGGCTGGTGGAGGATGTAGAAGAAGAGGACAAACGGCCAAAAAAAACAGGTAATTACATGGATAAAAACAGTATGGAGATAATGTGGAGATTCTTTGCAACATCTGTATGTGAATCTAGGACAAATAAAAATATACATTGTGATAATGAAGCAATATATTACTCTCCTCTGATTGTAAACAAACAATCAGGGTTACTTGACTGTAACCCTTGTTCCCTGAAAAAGCGGAATGAGATGCTGCGCTGCTCAGCGCATTGGGAACGAGAATGCCCACGCCACCGTGCTTGCAGGTGTCTAAACTCCTTACGATTGTGTAGATGTGCTCACAAGAACACAAGAAGGCCCCAGACATTAGCTTGTGATGTCGACTCAGGACGTGAGAGCCTGGAGTGGCATGAACATCCCAACTATAAAATCTTATGAATGTGTACGGAGAGGACAAGCCCGCCACATCACAAACAGACTGCAAGGGGGGACCACTTGTCAAAGCATTAGAGGAGGCAAGCCTCCTGGTGGAGTGATCCTTTGGCGGAAATTGGCCGCGCGCCTCATAGGCAAGAGCAATAGCATCCCTGACCCAATGTGACCCAATGTTGGTCTGCTTAGTCAAGTCAAGTCAAGTCACCTTTATTTATATAGCGCTTTTTACAATACAAATTGTTTCAAAGCAGCTTTACAGAGATAACAGGAAAACAATGTTGTAACAGTATTGTTAAATTCAAAATTAAATGTTAAATGTCCCCAACTAAGCAAGCCAAAAGCCAATGGCGACAAAGGCGACAGTGGCAAGGAACCAAAACTTCATCAGTGACAACTGTGACAAAAAACCTTGGGAGAACCCAGGCTCAGTCAGGGGTCAGTCCTCCTTTGGCCAACGACCCAACAGTGTATGATTATGAGTTAGGCAGCATAATAGGTCATAAGTCAGATGGGATCAGAACTTTCACGATATTTATCCAGTTCATCTGGTTAGGGGTCGGAGTCATCCCCTTGGTTGCTGCCCCCATAACAAACGAATAGTTGCTCTGACTTCTGCCACTGGCTAGTGCGGTAGATGTAGACCTAAAGAGCACAGACTGGACATAGTCTGTGAGATCTCTCCTGATCCGGCATTGTGAACGGCGGAGGACAGAAGGCCTCACGAGTGACAGGATGTACAGTCCAGAAAGGAACCTTAGGCATGTAATCAGGATGAGGATGCAAAATTACTTTCACCATTCCTCTAAGCAGGATGGCGAGACCGACAGAGCCTGCATATCCCGATTATTTTTTAAGAAGTTATTGCCATTAGAAAAAAACATCTTTAGGGTCAGAAGTTTGTCAGATGCTGACTCTAGAGGTTCAGAAAATCCAGAACTGAAGCAATCTGGCAGTTAACCGGATCTGCATTATGTGCCGTGCACCATCTTTCAAAAACACCCCATTTGTTGGCATAGCTCTTTCTAGTGGAGAAGGCCCCAGCACTAAGAATGGTCTCAATAATGTCAGGCGAAAGCCCAGTGTCCCTCAGTTGGTACCCATCAGGGGCCAAACATGAAGGTTCCACAGGTCGGGCCTGGAAAGGAATATCGTGCCCTCCGCCTGGGACTGAAGGTCCCTCCTCTACGGAATCACCCACGGCGAGCCATCGAGGAGAGATATTATCTCCGGGAACCATACTCCTTTCGGCCAACGTGGCGCTATCAGTAAGAGGCAAGACCTTTGTTGGCGAACTCTGGCTAGAACTCCTGGGATTGCTGTCTGCAATGTCCCCTCTACTTCTCTCTGAGTCACCCAGCCCCCCCTGGGTCTGGACGCGATGGCACACACATGCCCCAGAATGCGCCTGTATGCGTTTCCTCCAGTGGCTCTGATGCAAGTCAAGACACCTTTATTTATATAGCGCTTTTTACAATACAAATTGTTTCAAAGCAATTTGTATTATAATTTATTTTACTGTCAAGACAGAAACTATCTATGGGGGAATGGAAACTCCACCCAGATGTAGTGGAGTTTCCATTCCCCCATAGATAGTTTCTGTCTTGACAGTTAATACGCTCCCACATTCAGATGCCCTGGAATTTATATTGCTCTGAGTGACAGGAACTTGTCCTGGGCCCAGAGAAGAATCTGTCTCGCTATTCTGTTCAGAATGCGTGAGTGCAGACCTCCCTGGTGATTTATGTAAGAGACTGTCGCTGTGTTGACCACCCGCACAAGGACATGAGGCCATCCTTAAAAACATTTTGGTTTGCAGTAACAGCAAAAAAAAAAAAAGGGGTTGGTAGGTAGGCCTATATATTTTTTTTTCAAGATTCAATGTAAGAATTTTTTTTTTAATTTTGGTCATGGTATGACTTTAAACAAATTTGCATATCGTGACGTCACTGACTGTGACTTTAAACCGTGCCTTCTGGCGCACCTTTGCAAACCTCATTCTGATGCAGGTTATATAGATATGTCAAAAACATTTTTATTACATTAATTCCAGCTCCATTTATTTTATTTTTTTGTAGCAAAATAAAGAAAAAAGAAGCCACTGGAGTTAAAGGGGTCATATAATGGTACTTGCACTTTTACAAGTTGATTGTACTGAAATGTGTGTTGGCAGTGTCTGTACACAGCCATCATATAATGATAAAAATCCATCCAGTGGTTTTGTTTTAATCTCCTTATATGTTTTCCCCTGCCTCAAATCAAGCCGTTCGAGCCTGTGACGTCACAAGCTCGCACGCCCCTCCCACGACTGTTGATTGACAGCAGCGTTTCAACACAGACCCGCCCTCGCTCGTGAGTGAGATGTCAATCATAGTTCGTCATTGTTTACACTGGAGCAGAATGGCGGCCGTCTAAGCGATTGTGGTGTTCTGTTCTTGGGTGTAATAAGGAACACAGCAGTCATTTTAATGTTCCTAAATCCGAAACGCTGAAGACGGCTAAGTTTTGTTTATGAAGGAAATATTCACGATGAGCAACGTCAATGCGCTCATGTTTGCGCAAATCATTTCTCACCAGACTGCTTTTTAAACGAGGCGAGGGTCAATATAAATCAGGTTTAGCTAAGAAGCTGCTACTGAAAAAGGAATCAGTACCAACTATTCGTGTTCCTGCTGGACCTCCAGAAGAAGTGAGTGTAACGTTTTATTTATTAACCTTTATATGAATCTTTGCAAATCCCTTGCACGCTTCACGATGATTGTGGCTAATGTTTAGACTAAGGGTGCATTACGGCATGTGTTCTATGTAACGTTACGACGTTCTCAATACAATGCATAATCCCACATTTATAATGAAAAACGCGTTAGAGGTGTTGTGTTATTAAAAACTGTGTAAGTTACGCAGTTACAGTTAACGTAACAGGAATATTAACAGGAATATCAATGCAGTTACAAAACTATAGATGTACTTAAAAGTTTTCTTAAAACATAAAATATTTTCGTACTGCACTAAACATAAACATACAGCAAATTCTTAGGTATCCTTCAACTACTGCTAGAATCCTTACTGACATGACCTCATGTCAGTTTCAGTCACGATAGCCTAACACTGAGATAACGTCACGCATCACTGACAAGCCTACATTTACAACAAAAAAAAAAAAAAAAAAGTTTTTCAACATAAATCTGTCAACGAACTAACCTATAACTTACATTAGTAACGTTAAACACATAGCGTTTGTATCTCACAACTCTAACGTTACCCTGCCAGTACATACAAAAATAGATCAAAGTGACATTGTTAACCAACCATTCAGAAACGTCCTGTTCGAGCCTTAATTGTCGAACTTCTTTGGGGCCGTCATCTTGTTTCGGGTCCGACTCCGGTTCAAACTGATACGGTTGCACAGATGTGTCCTCAGAGAGAATCCCGCTGCCATAATAAACCCTCAACTGTTGTCAAGTTAACACTCCACGTGCGTTGTGTTACAGCGCCCACAGAACAGAGGGGCGGAGTCAGCGAAGCTCATTATCATTTAAAGGCATATGCACTTAAACGGAGTGCTGAACACAG
>JAZAVI010001127.1:0-15457 GCA_036326025.1 Chrosomus eos | reverse complement strand
TTGCTAGGGCGTTGCTAGGTGGTTGCTAGGGTATTCTGGGTGGTTGCTAGGCGGTTGCTAGGGTATTTTGGGTGGTTGCTATGGTGTTACTAGGTGGTTGGTAGATGTCACAGATGGTTACTATGGAATTTGTAGCATTTTCTTGGCATGATTTAACACTTAGCTAATCAATATTAGCATGTAGCTATTCACTGCTAGCATGTGTAGCATGTAGCAAGTCCTGTTTGCTAGTATGAGTCAAAAGAGCCAACCCCCATCTCTATACGATGTTCTGATTTAGAGATATTGGTCTTGCAAAATGGTTGCTAGGGTACTATGTTTGGTTGCTAGGGAGTGGCTTGGCAGCTGCCAATCATGAAGCTCCAAAGTCAATGTGAATGTATAAACCAACCCCCATCTCTATACGATGTTTACATGTAGAGATATAGGTCTTGCAAAATGGTTGCTAGGGTACTCTGTTTGGTTGCTAGGGAGTGGCTTGGCAGCTGCCAATCATGAAACTCCAAAGGCTGCTTGTCAGTATGAATGATATAAACCAACTCCCATGCCTCTGTGACATTCAGAATGGAAGATATCCCTCTTTGGATTTTGGTTGCTAAGGTGCTCGATAATGGTTGCTAGGGCGTGGCCAGTAAGTGTTGAGGTGATTCAGGATTGGCTGTTTGCTGGCCCGAGTCAAACGAGCCCACCCTCATGTTTCTATGACACTTATATCCTGAGATATCCCTTTGATCTCTTTCAATTGAAGTCTATGGAACGTGTTGCTAAGGAGCTCTAAATGGTTGCTAGGGCGTGGCTTGATAGCTTCACAATGATCTTGAGACACTGATTGGCCGTCTGAGTAAAATGAGCCCGCCCCTTTGTCTCTACGACACTGTGATCCAGAGTTATGTTCAATATAAAAGCGGTTTCTATGGTGTAGGACGGCCCATTTCATGGGCCGTCCTACACCATAGTAAGTCTATGGGGGCAACTTTGGGCAGCTCCTGCCCCTCAGGGGTGCAACTTTTACCCCATTTAGGGGTATGTTCTTAAAGAGCCTGTCAGCCTCTTCAAATGTGGCAAATCACACATTTCTGTGAAATCTGAGCTCTGAGCTATGACTCTTCAAAGTTTTTCACCATGTTAAGTCAATGGGGTTTTTTGGGCAACTTTGGGCAGCTCCTGCCCCCCAGGGGTGCAACTTTTACCCCATTTAGGGATATGTTCTTAAAGAGCCTGTCAGCCTCTTCAAATGTGGCAAATCACACGTTTCTGTGAAATCTGATCTCTGAGCTATGATTCGTCAAAGTTTTTCCCCATGTTAAGTCTATGCGTTTTTTTTTGGGTCGTTTTTCGCCCCTGGGGCGAACATCGTACCCCCGATCGCTTATAAAAGTCATAGCACACCATTCCCGAATAATCCGCACGATTTGACACCTCATTCATGGGTCTGTGACAAAAAATGCGGGACTAGTTACGCGCCGAAAAAAAAGTGGAAGAAGAAGAAGAAGAAGAAGAAGAACTAGAATGTACATTTCCAGAAGAAAATGTGAAATGGTGCTTGCAGTGGCAAAACTCGCCGCTCGGTTGCTAGGGTGTGGTACATGATTGCATACGAGCCAACAAACATTTCTGTACGATGTTCTGGTGCTGAGATATGGCTTATTCATGTGTTCAGGTGGTTGCTAGGTGGTTGCTAGGGTATTCTGGGTGGTTGCTAGGGCATTGCTAGACGGTTGCTAGGGTATTCTGGGTGGTTGCTATGGTGTTGCTAGGTGGTTGCTAGGGTGTTCTGGGTGGTTGCTAGGTGGTTGCTAGGGTATTCTGGGTGGTTGCTAGGGCATTACTAGGTGGTTGCTAATGTATTCTGGATGGTTGCTATACTGTTTCTAGGCGGTTGCTAGGGTGTTCTGGTTGGTTGCTAGGCGGTTGCTGGGGTATTCTGGGTTGTTGCTAGGGCGTTGCTAGGCGGTTGCTAGGGTATTCTGGGTGGTTGCTAGGCGGTTGCTAGGGTGTTTTGGTTGGTTGCTAGGGTGTTCTGGGTGGTTGCTAGGGCATTGCTAGGCGGTTGCTAGGCGGTTGCTGGGGTGTTCTGGGTGGTTGCTAGGCGGTTGCTAGGGTATTCTGGGTGGTTACTAGGGCGTTGCTAGGGTGTTCTGAATGGTTGCTAGGGTATTCTGGATGGTTGCTAGGCGGTTGCTAGGGTGTTCTGGGTGGTTGCTAGGCGGTTACTAGGGTATTCTGGGTGGTTGCTATGGCGTTGCTAGGTGGTTGCTAGGGTATTCTGGGTGGTTGCTAGGCGGTTGCTAGGGTGTTCTGGGTGGTTGCTAGGGCGTTGCTAGGCGGTTGCTAGGGTATTCTGGATGGTTGCTAGGCGGTTGCTAGGGCGTTGCTAGGCGGTTGCTAGGGTATTCTGGATGGTTGCTAGGCGGTTGCTAGGGTGTTCTGGGTGGTTGCTAGGCGGTTGCTAGGGTATTCTGGGTGGTTGCTAGGGCGTTGCTAGGCGGTTGCTAGGGTGTTCTGGGTGGTTGCTAGCCGGTTGCTAGGCGGTTGCTAGGGTATTCTGGATGGTTGCTAGGCGGTTGCTAGGGTGTTCTGGGTGGTTGCTAGGCGGTTGCTAGGATATTCTGGGTAGTTGCTAGGGCGTTGCTAGGCGGTTGCTAGGGTATTCTGGGTGGTTGCTAGGCGGTTGCTAGGGTATTCTGGGTGGTTGCTATGGTGTTACTAGGTGGTTGGTAGATGTCACAGATGGTTACTATGGAATTTGTAGCATTTTCTTGGCATGATTTAACACTTAGCTAATCAATATTAGCATGTAGCTATTCACTGCTAGCATGTGTAGCATGTAGCAAGACCTGTTTGCTAGCATGAGTCAAAAGAGCCAACCCCCATCTCTATACGATGTTCTGATTTAGAGATATTGGTCTTGCAAAACGGTTGCTAGGGTACTATGTTTGGTTGCTAGGGAGTGGCTTGGCAGCTGCCAATCATGAAGCTCCAAAGTCAATGTGAATGTATAAACCAACCCCCATCTCTATACGCTGTTTACATGTAGAGATATAGGTCTTGCAAAATGGTTGCTAGGGTACTCTGTTTGGTTGCTAGGGAGTGGCTTGGCAGCTGCCAATCATGAAACTCCAAAGGCTGCTTGTCAGTATGAATGATATAAACCAACTCCCATGCCTCTGTGACATTCAGAATGGAAGATATCCCTCTTTGGATTTTGGTTGCTAAGGTGCTCGATAATGGTTGCTAGGGCGTGGCCAGTAAGTGTTGAGGTGATTCAGGATTGGCTGTTTGCTGGCCCAAGTCAAACGAGCCCACCCTCATGTTTCTATGACACTTATATCCTGAGATATCCTTTGATCTCTTTTAATGGAAGTCTATGGAACTTGTTGCTAAGGAGCTCTAAATGGTTGCTAGGGCGTGGCTTGATAGCTTCACAATGATCTTGAGACACTGATTGGCCGTCTGAGTAAAATGAGCCCGCCCCTTTGTCTCTACGACACTGGGATCCAGAGTTATGTTCAATATAAAAGCGGTTTCTATGGTGTAGGACGGCCCATTTCATGGGCCGTCCTACACCATAGTAAGTCTATGGGGGCAACTTTGGGCAGCTCCTGCCCCTCAGGGGTGCAACTTTTACCCCATTGTGAGGTATGTTCTTACAGAGCCTGCCAGCCTCTTCAAATGTGGCAAATCACACGCTTCTGGAAGATCTGAGTTCTGAGCTAAGAGTCATAAAATTTTTCACAATGTTAAGTCAATGGGGTTTTGGGGCAACTTTGGGCAGCTCCTGCCCCCCAGGGGTGCAACTTTTACCCCATTTATAGTTATGTTCTTACAGAGCTTGTCAGCCTCTTCAAATGTGGCAAATCACACGTTTCTGCAAAATCCTCGCTCTGAGCTACGAATCTTCAAAGTTCACCATAGTAAGTCTATGGGGCAACTTTGGGCAGCTCCTGCCCCCCAGGGGTGCAACTTTTACCCTATTTATAGGTATGTTCTTACAGAGCCTTTCACCCTCTTCAAATGTGGTAAATCACACGCTTCTGCGAAATCCTCGCTCAGAGCTACGAGTCGTCAAAGTTTGTCGTAATGTTAAGTCTATGGGATTTTTCGGCAGCTTTTTTGCCCCTGGGGCAAACATCGTACCCCGATCTCTTATAAAAGTCATAGCACACCATTCCCGATTAATCCGCACGATTTGACACCTCATTCGTGGGTCTGTGACAAAAGCTGCGGGACGAGTTACGCGCCAAACTTTGTGTGGAATAATAAGAATAAGAATAATAAGTATGAGCAATAACAATAATGTTGCTTTGCCATAGGCAAGCACCATTAACTAGAATGTACATTTCCAGGAGAAAATGTGAAATGGTGCTTGCAGTGGCAAAACTCGCCGCTGGGTTGCTAGGGTGTGGTACATGATTGCATACGAGCCAACAAACATGTCTGTACGATGTTCTGGGGCTGAGATATGGCTTATTCATGTGTTCAGGTGGTTGCTAGGTGGTTGCTAGGGTATTCTAGGTGGTTGCTAGGGCATTGCTAGACGGTTGCTAGGGTATTCTGGGTGGTTGCTAGGGCGTTGCTAGGCGGTTGCTAGGGTGTTCTGGGTGGTTGCTAGGCGGTTGCTAGGGTATTAAGGGTGGTTGCTATGGTGTAACTAGGTGGTTGGTAGTTGTCACAGATGGTCACTATTGGAGTTCTTTACATTTACTTGGCATGATTTAGCACTTACCTTATCACTATTAGCATGTAGCTATTCACAGCTAGCATGTGTAGCATGTTGGAAGTCCTGTTTGCTAGCATGAGTCAAAAGAGCCAACGCCCATCTCAATACGATGTTCTGATGCAGAGATATAGGTCTTAAAAAATGGTTGCTAGGGTACTCTGTTTGGTTGCTAGGGAGTGGCTTGGCAGCTGCCAATCATGAAACTCCAAAGGCTGCTTGTCAGTATGAATGATATAAACCAACTCCCATGCCTCTGTGACATTCAGAATGGAAGATATCCCTCTTTGGATTTTGGTTGCTAAGGTGCTCGACAATGGTTGCTAGGGAGGGGCTAGGAAGTGTTGAGGTGATCCATGATTGGCTGTTTGCTGGCGCGAGTCAAACGAGACCACCCTCGTGTTTCTATGACACTTCTATCCGGATATATAATTTTGATCTCTTTCAATTTAAGTCTATGGAACTTGTTGCTAAGGTGCTCTAAATGGTTTCTAGGGCGTGGACTAATAACTTCACAATGATCCTGAGAGACTGATTGGTCGTCTGAGAAAAATGAGCCCGCCCCCTTGTCTCTATGACACTGTGATCCAGAGCTATGTTCAATACAAAATCCCCATGCAATGTGTAAGTCACCATAGTAAGTCAATGGGGCAACTTTGGGCAGCTCCTGCCCCCAGGGGTGCAACTTTTACCCCATTGTGAGGTATGTTCTTACAGAGCCTGCCAGCCTCTTCAGATGTGGTAAATTACAAGTTTCTGAGAAATCATTGGTCAGTGCTACGAGTCGTCAAAGTTTGTGGCAATGTTAAGTCTATGGGATTTTTTTTACCCAATGATTTGCCCCTGGGGCGAACACCGTACCCCCCATCGCTAAGAAAAGTCACAACACACCTCTCCTCAATAATCCGCACAATTTGACGCCTCAATCAGGGGGCTGTGATGTCGGCGTGTATTTTTTAACAGATGATTACTATGGAGTTTTTAAAAGGAGTTTTTATAGAGTTTTTATAGAGTTATTTAGTATGGCACGAGGCCTGCGGCCTCGTGCCTATCGCCCACGGTTGCTATGGTGCTGTAACTGGTTGCTATGGTGTGGCTATGAAGATTTTTAGGACATTACTGGCTGCTTGAAAAAATAAATCCTCTGAGGGAGAGAGAGAGGGCCTGACAGCAGGGCTGTCAGGCCCTTTTCTGTGGGTGTGTGTGAAAGTGGCAGTTGGGATTTGAATTTTTGAAAGTTCCGCAATGTTAAGTCAATGGGATTTTTTTGGCCGCTTTTTCGTCCGCTGTGCGAACATCGTACACCCGATCGCTTAGAAAAGTCATAGCAAAACTCTCCTCAATGATACGGTCGATTTGACGCCTCACTCATGGGTCTGTGACACTACTAACACATTCATTTCAGGGCCGTCCTCCACCATTGTAAGTCAATGGGGCAACTTTGGGCAGCTCCTGCCCCCCAGGGGTGCAACTTTTACCCCATTGTGAGGTATGTTCTTAAAGAGCCTGTCGGCCTCTTCAAATGTGGTGACCCACACGTTTCTGCGATATTCTCGCTCAGAGCTACGAGTGTTCAAAATTCGCCGTAATGTTAAGTCAATGGGATTTTTTGGCCGCTTTTTTGCCCCTGGGGCAAACACCGTACCCCCGATCGCTTACAAAAGTCATAGCACACCTCTCCTCAATAGGCCGCACGATTTGACGCCTCATTTGTGGGTCTGTGACAAAAGCTGCGGGTCAAGTTACGCGCCAAACTTTTGTCCGGAATAATAAGAATAATAATAAGTATGAGCAATAACACTAATGTTGCTTTGCCATAGGCAAGCACCATTAATAACTAGAATGTACATTTCCAGGAGAAAATGTGAAATGGTGCTTGCAGTGGCAAAACTCACCACTCGGTTGCTAGAGTGTGGTACATGATTGCATACGAGCCAACAAACATGTCTGTACGATGTTCTGGTGCTGAGATATCGCTTATTCATGTGTTCAGGTGGTTGCTAGGCGGTTGCTAGGGCATTCTGGGTGGTTGCTAGGGCATTGCTAGACGGTTGCTAGGGTATTCTGGGTGGTTGCTATGGTGTTGCTAGGTGGTTGCTAGGCGGTTGCTAGGGTGTTCTGGTTGGTTGCTAGGCGGTTGCTAGGGTGTTCTGGGTGGTTGCTAGGCGGTTGCTAGGGTGTTCTGGGTGGTTGCTAGGCGGTTGCTAGGGTATTCTGGGTGGTTACTAGGGCGTTGCTAGGGTGTTCTGAATGGTTGCTAGGGTATTCTGGATGGTTGCTAGGCGGTTGCTAGGGTGTTCTGGGTGGTTGCTAGGCGGTTGCTAGGGTGTTCTGGGTGGTTGCTAGGCGGTTGCTAGGGTGTTCTGGGTGGTTGCTAGGGCGTTGCTAGGCGGTTGCTAGGGTATTCTGGATGGTTGCTAGGCGGTTGCTAGGGTGTTCTGGGTGGTTGCTAGGCGGTTGCTAGGGTGTTCTGGGTGTTGCTAGGGCGTTGCTAGGCGGTTGCTAGGGTATTCTGGGTGGTTGCTAGGCGGTTGCTAGGGTGTTCTGGGTGGTTGCTAGGGCGTTGCTAGGCGGTTGCTAGGGTATTCTGGATGGTTGCTAGGCGGTTGCCAGGGTATTCTGGATGGTTGCTAGACGGTTGCTAGGGTGTTCTGGGTGGTTGCTAGGGCGTTGCTAGGCGGTTGCTAGGGTATTCTGGATGGTTGCTAGGCGGTTGCTAGGGTGTTCTGGGTGGTTGCTAGGCGGTTGCTAGGGTATTCTGGGTGGTTGCCAGGGCGTTGCTAGGCGGTTGCTAGGGTGTTCTGGGTGGTTGCTAGGCGGTTGCTAGGGTGTTCTGGGTGGTTGCTAGGGCGTTGCTAGGCGGTTGCTAGGGTATTCTGGATGGTTGCTAGGCGGTTGCTAGGCGGTTGCTAGGGTATTCTGGATGGTTGCTAGGCGGTTGCTAGGGTGTTCTGGGTGGTTTCTAGGCGGTTGCTAGGGTGTTCTGGGTGGTTGCTAGGGCGTTGCTAGGCGGTTGCTAGGGTATTCTGGGTGGTTGCTAGGGCGTTGCTAGGCGGTTGCTAGGGTGTCCTGGGTGGTTGCTAGGTGGTTGCTAGGGTATTCTGGGTGGTTGCTAGGGGGTTGCTAGGCGGTTGCTAGGGTGTTCTGGATGGTTGCTAGGGCGTTGCTAGGCGGTTGCTAGGGTATTCTGGATGGTTGCTAGGCGGTTGCTAGGGTATTCTGGATGGTTGCCAGGCGGTTGCTAGGGTGTTCTGGGTGGTTGCTAGGGCGTTGCTAGGCGGTTGCTAGGGTATTCTGGGTGGTTGCTAGGCGGTTGCTAGGGTATTCTGGGTGGTTGCTATGGTGTTACTAGGTGGTTGGTAGATGTCACAGATGGTTACTATGGAGTTTGTAGCATTTTCTTGGCATGATTTAACACTTAGCTAATCAATATTAGCATGTAGCTATTCACTGCTAGCATGTGTAGCATGTAGCTAGGCCTGTTCCTGTTTGCTAGCATGAGTCAAAAGAGCCAACCCCCATCTCTATACGATGTTCTGATTTAGAGATATTGGTCTTGCAAAACGGTTGCTAGGGTACTATGTTTGGTTGCTAGGGAGTGGCTTGGCAGCTGCCAATCATGAAGCTCCAAAGTCAATGTGAATGTATAAACCAACCCCCATCTCTATACGATGTTTACATGTAGAGATATAGGTCTTGCAAAATGGTTGCTAGGGTACTCTGTTTGGTTGCTAGGGAGTGGCTTGGCAGCTGCCAATCATGAAACTCCAAAGGCTGCTTGTCAGTATGAATGATATAAAACCAACTCCCATGCCTCTGTGACATTCAGAATGGAAGATATCCCTCTTTGGATTTTGGTTGCTAAGGTGCTCGATAATGGTTGCTAGGGCGTGGCCAGTAAGTGTTGAGGTGATTCAGGATTGGCTGTTTGCTGGCCCGAGTCAAACGAGCCCACCCTCATGTTTCTATGACACTTATATCCTGAGATATCCCTTTGATCTCTTTTAATGGAAGTCTATGGAACTTGTTGCTAAGGAGCTCTAAATGGTTGCTAGGGCGTGGCTTGATAGCTTCACAATGATCTTGAGACACTGATTGGCCGTCTGAGTAAAATGAGCCCGCCCCTTTGTCTCTACGACACTGGGATCCAGAGTTATGTTCAATATAAAAGCGGTTTCTATGGTGTAGGACGGCCCATTTCATGGG
Source organism: Chrosomus eos (assembly GCA_036326025.1). Taxonomy (NCBI): domain Eukaryota; kingdom Metazoa; phylum Chordata; class Actinopteri; order Cypriniformes; family Leuciscidae; genus Chrosomus; species Chrosomus eos. Next base: position 6,534 of record JAZAVI010001127.1, on the reverse strand, counting down.
CCGTCCTACACCATAGTAAGTCTATGGGGGCAACTTTGGGCAGCTCCTGCCCCTCAGGGGTGCAACTTTTACCCCACTGTGAGGTATGTTCTTACAGAGCCTGTAAGCCTCTTCAAATGTGGCAAATCACACATTTCTGTGAAATCTGAGCTCTGAGCTATGACTCTTCAAAGTTTTTCACCATGTTAAGTCAATGGGGTTTTTTGGGCAACTTTGGGCCGCTCCTGCCCCCCAGGGGTGCAACTTTTACCCCATTTAGGGGCATGTTCTTAAAGAGCCTGTCAGCCTCTTCAAATGTGGCAAATCACACGTTTCTGTGAAATCTGATCTCTGAGATATGATTCGTCAAAGTTTTTCCCCATGTTAAGTCTATGCGTTTTTTTTGGGCCGTTTTTCGCCCCTGGGGCGAACATCGTACCCCCGATCGCTTATAAAAGTCATAGCACACCATTCCCGAACAGGCCGCACGTTTTGACACCTCATTCATGGGTCTGTGACAAAAACTGCGGGAGGAGTTACGCGCCGAAAAAAAAGTGGAAGAAGAAGAAGAAGAAGAATAATAAGTATGAGCAATAACACTAATGTTGCTTTGCCATAGGCAAGCACCATTAATAATAAGTATGAGCAATAACACTAATGTTGCTTTGCCATAGGCAAGCACCATTAACTAGAATGTACATTTCCAGGAGAAAATGTGAAATGGTGCTTGCAGTGGCAAAATTCGCCGCTCGGTTGCTAGGGTGTGGTACATGATTGCATACGACCAAACAACCAGATGTTCTGGTGCTGAGATATGGCTTATTCATGTGTTCAGGTGGTTGCTAGGTGGTTGCTAGGGTATTCTGGGTGGTTGCTAGTGCATTGCTAGACGGTTGCTAGGGTATTCTGTGTGGTTGCTATGGTGTTGCTAGGCGGTTGCTAGGGTGTTCTGGGTGGTTGCTAGGCGGTTGCTAGGGTGTTCTGGGTGGTTTCTAGGGCGTTGCTAGGCGGTTGCTAGGGTATTCTGGATGGTTGCTAGGCAGTTGCTAGGGTGTTCTGGGTGGTTGCTAGGCGGTTGCTAGGGTATTCTGGGTGGTTGCTAGGGCGTTGCTAGGCGGTTGCTAGGGTATTCTGGATGGTTGCTAGGCGGTTGCTAGGGTGTTCTGGGTGGTTGCTAGGCGGTTGCTAGGGTATTCTGTGTGGTTGCTAGGGCGTTGCTAGGCGGTTGCTAGGGTATTCTGGGTGGTTGCTAGGCGGTTGCTAGGGTGTTCTGGGTGGTTGCTAGGCGGTTGTTAGGGTGTTCTGGGTGGTTGCTAGGCGGTTGCTAGGGTGTTCTGGGTGGTTGCTAGGCGGTTGCTAGGGTATTCTGGGTGGTTGCTAGGGCGTTGCTAGGTGGTTGCTAGGGTATTCTGGGTGGTTGCTAGGCAGTTGCTAGGGTATTCTGGGTGGTTGTTATGGTGTTGCTAGGTGGTTGCTAAGGTATTTTTGATGGTTGCTAGGCGGTTGCTAGGGTGTTCTGGGTGGTTGCTAGGCAGTTGCTAGGGTATTATGGGTGGTTGCTAGGGCGTTTGCTAGGCAGTTGCTAGGGTATTCTGGATGGTTGCTAGGCGGTTGCTAGGGTATTCTGGATGGTTGCTAGGCGGTTGCTAGGGTGTTCTGGGTGGTTGCTAGGCGGTTGCTAGGGTATTCTGGGTGGTTGCTAGGGCGTTGCTAGGCGGTTGCTAGGGTGTTCTGGGTGGTTGCTAGGCGGTTGCTAGGGTGTTCTGGGTGGTTGCTAGGCGGTTGCTAGGCGGTTGCTAGGGTATTCTGGATGGTTGCTAGGCGGTTGCTATGGTGTTCTGGGTGGTTGCTAGGGGGTTGCTAGGGTATTCTGGGTAGTTGCTAGGGCGTTGCTAGGCGGTTGCTAGGGTATTCTGGGTGGTTGCTAGGCGGTTGCTAGGGTATTCTGGGTGGTTGCTATGGTGTTACTAGGTGGTTGGTAGATGTCACAGATGGTTACTATGGAATTTGTAGCATTTTCTTGGCATGATTTAACACTTAGCTAATCAATATTAGCATGTAGCTATTCACTGCTAGCATGTGTAGCATGTAGCAAGTCCTGTTTGCTAGCATGAGTCAAAAGAGCCAACCCCCATCTCTATACGATGTTCTGATGCAGAGATATTGGTCTTGCAAAACGGTTGCTAGGGTACTATGTTTGGTTGCTAGGGCGTGGCTTGGCAGCTGCCAATCATTAAGCTCCAAAGTCAATGTGAATGTATAAACCAACCCCCATCTCTATACGATGTTTACATGTAGAGATATAGGTCTTGCAAAATGGTTGCTAGGGTACTCTGTTTGGTTGCTAGGGAGTGGCTTGGCAGCTGCCAATCATGAAACTCCAAAGGCTGCTTGTCAGTATGAATGATATAAACCAACTCCCATGCCTCTGTGACATTCAGAATGGAAGATATCGCTCTTTGGATTTTGGTTGCTAAGGTGCTCGATAATGGTTGCTAGGGCGTGGCCAGTAAGTCTTGAGGTGATTCAGGATTGGCTGTTTGCTGGCCCGAGTCAAACGAGCCCACCCTCATGTTTCTATGACACTTATATCCTGAGATATCCCTTTGATCTCTTTTAATGGAAGTCTATGGAACTTGTTGCTAAGGAGCTCTAAATGGTTGCTAGGGCGTGGCTTGATAGCTTCACAATGATCTTGAGACACTGATTGGCCGTCTGAGTAAAATGAGCCCGCCCCTTTGTCTCTACGACACTGGGATCCAGAGTTATGTTCAATATAAAAGCGGTTTCTATGGTGTAGGACGGCCCATTTCATGGGCCGTCCTACACCATAGTAAGTCTATGGGGGCATCTTTGGGCAGCTCCTGCCCCTCAGGGGTGCAACTTTTACCCCACTGTGAGGTATGTTCTTACAGAGCCTGTAAGCCTCTTCAAATGTGGCAAATCACACATTTCTGTGAAATCTGAGCTCTGAGCTATGACTCTTCAAAGTTTTTCACCATGTTAAGTCAATGGGGTTTTTTGGGCAACTTTGGGCAGCTCCTGCCCCCCAGGGGTGCAACTTTTACCCCAATTAGGGGTAAGTTCTTAAAGAGCCTGTCAGCCTCTTCAAATGTGGCAAATCACACGTTTCTGTGAAATCTGATCTCTGAGCTATGATTCGTCAAAGTTTTTCCCCATGTTAAGTCTATGCGTTTTTTTTGGGCCGTTTTTCGCCCCTGGGGCGAACATCGTACCCCCGATCGCTTATAAAAGTCATAGCACACCATTCCCGAATAATCCGCACGATTTGACACCTCATTCATGGGTCTGTGACAAAAAATGCGGGACTAGTTACGCGCCGAAAAAAAAGTGGAAGAAGAAGAAGAAGAAGAAGAAGAAGAATAATAAGTATGAGCAATAACACTAATGTTGCTTTGCCATAGGCAAGCACCATTAATAATAAGTATGCACAATAACACTAATGTTGCTTTGCCATAGGCAAGCACCATTAACTAGAATGTACATTTCCAGAAGAAAATGTGAAATGGTGCTTGCAGTGGCAAAACTCACCGCTCGGTTGCTAGGGTGTTTTACATGATTTCATACGAGCCAACAGCCATGTCTGTACGATGTTGTGGAGATGAAATATGGCTTCTATATGTTGCAACATGGTTGCTAGGTATCTTCAAATGGTTGCTAAGGTGTGGTTACACAGTTACTATGATGATATTTAAAGACTGGTTTCCCAACAGAAACAAACAATCAAAGCCCCATGTCTATATGATATTCTGGCTCTGAGATATAGCTCATTTATGTGTTTGTACGGTTGCTAGGGTACTCCATTTGGTTGCTAAGGCTTGTTCATACAGTTTATGGGGTAATATTTAAAGAGTATTTGCACATCTGGGTAAAAAAATGCCAAACTCTGTGTTTTTACAATGTTTTGTTGCTGAGATATGGCTTGTAAATGTTCTTCAATGGTTGCTAGGGGCCTGTAACTGGTTGCTAGGGCGTGGTTATGAAGTTGATATGTCACAACTCATTGGCTGCTTAATAGGACTAATCAAAAGAGCCCAACCCCAAGTCTCTATGACCTTCTGAGCCAAAGATATGATTTTACAAATTTTGTGCCAATGTTAAGTCTATGGGAGATGTTTTGGCAAATTTTTTGCCCGCCAAACGAACATCGTACACCTGATCACTTATAAAAGTCATAGCACACCTCTCCTCAATAAACCGGTCGATTTGACACCTCATTAATGGGTCTACGACAAAAGATGTGGGAGGAGTTGCGTGCCAAAGTTTTGTCTAGGTGAATAGTAATTACAATACTAGAATGTACATTTCCAGGAGAAAATGTGAAATGGTGCTTGCAGTGGCAAAACTCGCCGCTCGGTTGCTAGGGTGTTTTACATGATTTCATACGAGCCAACAAACATGTCTGTACGATGTTGTTAAGATGAAATATGGCTTCTATATGTTGCAATATGGTTTCTAGGTATCTTCAAATGGTTGCTAAGGTGTGGTTACACAGTTACTATGATGATATTTAAAGACTGGTTTCCCAACAGAAACAAACAAGCAAAGCCCCATGTCTATATGATATTCCGGCTCTGAGATATAGCTCATTTATGTGTTTGTACGGTTGCTAGGGTGTTCTGGGTGGTTGCTAGGCGGTTGCTAGGGTGTTCTGGGTGGTTGCTAGGCGGTTGCTAGGGTGTTCTGGGTGGTTGCTAGGGCGTTGCTAGGCGGTTGCTAGGGTATTCTGGATGGTTGCTAGGCGGTTGCTAGGCGGTTGCTAGGGTATTCTGGGTGGTTGCTAGGCGGTTGCTAGGGTATTCTGGGTGGTTGCTATGGTGTTACTAGGTGGTTGTTAGATGTCACAGATGGTTACTCTGGAATTTGTAGCATTTTCTTGGCATGATTTAACACTTAGCTAATCAATATTAGCATGTAGCTATTCACTGCTAGCATGTGTAGCATGTAGCAAGGCCTGTTTGCTAGCATGAGTCAAAAGAGCCAACCCCATCTCTATACGATGTTCTGATGCAGAGATATTGGTCTTGCAAAACGGTTGCTAGGGAACTCTGTTTGGTTGCTAGGGAGTGGCTTGGCAGCTGCCAATCATGAAGCTCCAAAGTCAATGTGAATGTATAAACCAACCCCCATCTCTATACGATGTTTACATGAAGAGATATAGGTCTTGCAAAATGGTTGCTAGGGTACTCTGTTTGGTTGCTAGGGAGTGGCTTGGCAGCTGCCAATCATGAAACTCCAAAGGCTGCTTGTCAGTATGAATGATATAAACCAACTCCCATGCCTCTGTGACATTCAGAATGGAAGATATCCCTCTTTGGATTTTGGTTGCTAAGGTGCTCGATAATGGTTGATAGGGCGTGGCCAGTAAGTGATGAGGTGATTCAGGATTGGCTGTTTGCTGGCCCGAGTCAAACGAGCCCACCCTCATGTTTCTATGACACTTATATCCAAAGATATCCCTTTGATCTCTTTTAATGGAAGTCTATGGAACTTGTTGCTAAGGAGCTCTAAATGGTTGCTAGGGCGTGGCTTGATAGCTTCACAATGATCTTGAGACACTGATTGGCCGTCTGAGTAAAATGAGCCCGCCCCTTTGTCTCTACGACACTGGGATCCAGAGTTATGTTCAATATAAAAGCGGTTTCTATGGTGTAGGACGGCCCATTTCATGGGCCGTCCTACACCATAGTAAGTCTATGGGGGCAACTTTGGGCAGCTCCTGCCCCTCAGGGGTGCAACTTTTACCCCACTGTGAGGTATGTTCTTACAGAGCCTGTAAGCCTCTTCAAATGTGGCAAATCACACATTTCTGTGAAATCTGAGCTCTGAGCTATGACTCTTCAAAGTTTTTCACCATGTTAAGTCAATGGGTTTTTTTGGGCAACTTTGGGCCGCTCCTGCCCCCCAGGGGTGCAACTTTTACCCCATTTAGGGGTATGTTCTTACAGGGCCCGTCAGCCTCTTCAAATTTTGGCAAAAACACAAAGTTTCGTGAAATCTGATCCCCTGAGCTTGATTCGCAAAAATTTTTCCCCCCCTGTTTTAAATCTATGGTTTTTTTTTGGGGCCCTTTTTTTTGCCCCCGGGCGAAAAATCGTACCCCCGATCGGTTATAAAAATATAAACAACCTTTCCCGAACAGGCCGCACGTTTTGGGCACCCCATTCAAGGGTCCCTTTACAAAAAATTTCGGGAAGTTTTTCGCGCCGAAAAAAAAGTGGAAGAAGAAGAAAAAAAAGAAAAAAAGGGAAGGAAGAATTTAAAAAGTATGGAATAACAATAATGTTTCTTTTTCCATAGGCAAGCACCATTAATAATTTTGTAAGGGACAAAAACCCCCAAAAGTTTTCTTTGCCATAGGGAAGCACCATTTAAATAGAATGTACATTTCCAGGGGGGAAAAAGTGAAATGGTGCTTGCATGGGGAAAAATTTTTCCCCCCCGGTTTTCTAGGGGGGTTTTACTGATTTCCCTAGACCAACAAAAAATGTCTGGGAAAGATGGGGTTTGGGTGAAATAAAGGCTTTTATATGT
>JAZAVI010001126.1:0-28597 GCA_036326025.1 Chrosomus eos | reverse complement strand
ACCGGAGAACCATTTCCATAAAGTTACGCATCTCTTTAACCAAGCATTCACATAATGCTCACCTTTTATACTACTGCTGAATCAGATCAAATGCAATAATATTATGAACAGCAGCTATGCTAATTATTTCCCATCTGCCTTTCTGCTTTTTGTGCCCCAACACCTGTGAAGAGATGACCAAACACCCGTGAAGAGACGACTCAACGCCGGTGAAGAGACGACCCGACCCCTATGAAGAGATGACTCAACGCCGGTGATATGTTATCCCATAAATTAATACATGATTAACTAACTGTATTTTTCTATGTACATTTCAGAATTGCACTATTGTGTAAAGCACTATACGAATAAATTAGAATTAAAGCTGCTATACATATTTCTTTTCTGTTTTTAAAAATATAAATTCCCTTAATCTGAATTCATTTCATTCTTTCTTTTATCAGTGGGAGCCTTACGGGAGCGTTCAAGGGGCCTGCATCTTCTTTCACACATTCTCAGATGTCCAGGAAGAGAATTCTAAAAATTAGAATACAGTGATCTATATTCAAAACAACAGAATAAGCTCTAATTGCTAACTGTAAAACTGTGTGACATGTTTTTGAACATGTGATGAGTGTGTGCATATATATATGAATGTCAGTGTGTTCCTTGTGAAAACAGTGTCAAGTTAATAAAATGTGTAAACAACATGCATTGTATATATTCTTTCGGAGTGCTCTTTTATATTGTTAATAAAAAATATTTTTCAAACCTATTGTTTCATTTCATTCTTTCTTTCATGAGTAGTACCCACCAGCAGTTTATTCATGACACCAGCAGTCAGTGATGATATATTTTTATGAAATATAATTCTATTATATATTACTACTTATGATATATTATTTATTTTATATTTTCATTGACATACATTTATATGAATGTGTTCCTAGCGTGAATGAGAGGTTGTCGAATTGGCCTTGTTTCCTTTGTGAACCCACTGGCGTGGTGAACGTTTGGGAGCACTTTTCCAGAGATTTTATTTATTTATTTATTTATTCGTTTATTTGATAGGGACCATGCATATTCATGAACATGATGTATGATAATACACCATGTAAATATGCCAGAATTAGTAAAAAGATACTACTTTTCATCTGTGGTCCCTAGGCCGGTAACAAAGACTAAAAAAAAAAAAAAAAAATACGTCATACAACATTCATTCACCATAACAACAATACACATGAATAAGAATATACATTGATCTTACAAACAATGCATAAAAACAAAAAAATAAAAAAATAAAAAAATGAATAATAAAGACATTACACATTCACCACTATACTACATTCAATTTAACAATGAAAGCATGGCTGATAAATGTGTGACAGTTAAAAATGAGTACATCTCTGGTTCTTTAAGAGCCACTTTTTTAAGTGAGTTTTGAAGCTGTTGAATGTAGGACACTCTCGTATCGAAAGGGGCAGGTTATTCCATAGTTTACCACCTATTATTGATAATGTATTTTGGCCAAAGGTGGTACGTCTATATGGTATCATACAGTCCCCTCTTACCGAGGCCCGAGTACCACCTCCGCTTGCAAGTTTTTGAAAGAAGACATGCAGCGGAGGTGGGGCAAGATTGTTTAGCACTTTATATACCAGACAAACATACTTGAAACTTTTAAAATTGTCAAAACGTAGAAAATGATGTCTCTCTAAAATATTGCAATGGTGAAATGACAAGGCTTTTTTATCCAAAATTTTTATGGCTTTCTTAAATAGAGATTCAATATTTTTAAGAGCAGATATACTAGTCAATGACCAATTTATAAAACAATACTCAATATGTGAGAAAATCATAGTGTACACGAACAACTTGGCAGCTTTGGTATTAAGAAATGGCCTGACTTGTTTAACCCTCTGAGGTCTGAGCTGTTTTGGGGCTCTTTCGGTGTTTTGGTATGCCCTGACATTTGTGCTTATTTCAGCTACTTAAAACATACCATTTGCCAACATATAAATTTGCTGTATTCAGCACAAACTCTGCTACAATAATATGTGAGCAAAATTGATGTACTTGTTTGCATTTTATAGAAAAAAAATAATATGCGTGGTTAGTACGTTTTGGAAAAAAAAATGTCACTGCAATAAGGCCATTTAACACATAATGAATAGTTGTCCACAATACTTTTGAGTTACTATTCTTGTAGGCTAGAATTTTTACTTCAAAATGAAGTGAAAATCATTCTGACCACTCTTTCAGAAACATCAATATAACGATTTGAATTTCTTACATCAGTTTTTGGGTCAGCAGTGCTGTATGCGTGGGAGTGTTAATGCCCATGAATATTAATGTGATTTACACCTGGGAAGACTAAAGACACTCCCCCAATGGCTAATGGGCCATCAAGGTGCTTTGAGGCAGCCTGAACAAAGAATGATTCACTGGTGAACAAAAAGTTAAAAAGAACAGCATTTATTCAAAATAGAATTTACGTTCTTTCCTAAGAATGTAAAGACTTAAAGTCATTACTATCACTTAACACATCCTTTAAAAAAAAACAAACATAAAAATACCAAACTTGTTTTTTTTATAAAAAAAATATTTTTATTCAAAGAATACTAAAAAAAAACTACCGCAGGTTTAAAAAACTGTTTGAATAGACTCATGGGCGAATGCGAGTCTACAGAGCTCAGTTGCGGTCCAGTTTCCCGTGCAGGAAGAAATCGCAGTGTCTGTGGAACCATGTCAACATCGGTCTCTGTTTTCCATGACAGCGTGGACTGCATGTTGCTCGTCTGCTTGTTTGCCTTGGCTCTCTTCGGAACTGGTGCTTGGACATTGTCACATCTGTTATAAAAAAAAGAAGAAAGAAAAAGTGTGAGCATGCTGATAAGACAATCAAAGAAACTGTATTATTATCATTATCAATCACTAATTACCATGGATTTAAAAAAGACATATTTGTAATTTCACACAAGAATGGGAACTTTTACATTATGACGATGTAAACACAATTAGGCTACATTTCATCTGTAAAATATTACGTCTATGCACTTACTCAGTATTATTCTCGATCGCACTGAGAACTGAACGACACCTGCGTGTCCCTCTGCGAGGTGCTGGAGAAGGAGAACGTGATGCAGCCAATTTCCTAAAAAACAAAACAAAATAACTGTTAGCATACATTATGTATACAACAGAGTTATTGAATATTCTGTACTGAATATGCATCTGTTACTGAATATTCTATATAGGTATTATTGTTTTTTTTTGTATTATGTTTTGTTATTGAGTGTTAAAGCTGCCGTGACAATATAATTTCCTGCAAAGGATCAATAAAGTATCAACAACAACAACAACATCTGTTGATGGCCCATATAGAATGCATGCTGATAACACAATCAAAGAAACTGTATTATTATTACGCTTATCAATCACTAATTACCATGGATTAATTTCACACAATAATAGGAACTTTTACATTATGACGATGTAAACGATATTACGTCTATGCACTTACTCAGTATTATTCTCGATCGCACTGAGAACTGAACGAGACCTGCGTGTCCCTCTGCAAGGTGCTGGAGAAGGAGAGCATGATGCCACATTCCTAAAAACAAAACAAAATAACTGTTAGCATACATTATGTATACAGCAGAGTATCTGTTGATGGCCCATATAGAACGCACGCATTTATTATGTACACTCAATGAACGGATCGTTCGCGATCGACACATCGCTACATTTCAAACATTTACACCTGTATTCACAGTGCATAAGGCAGTAAGCATGATAATTAGTGTCATAGGCTAACTAAAACTGAACATTTGCGAGTATCTATGGCCCATATAGACAGCACGCATTTAGGGATAGGCTACACAATGAACGGATTGTTCGCGAACGAACGACACATCACTAACTTACATTTCAAACATTACACCTGTATTCACAAACAAGTATTTACGCATGATAAAGTGTCATAGGCTAAACAAAACTGAACATTTATATATAACATATTGTATTTAGACAGAATCTATCACGTTTTTACCAGAGTCTGAAATATCACATATAACCTAGCAGTTATTCCCCAAAAAATGCATTACACATAGGCTAAGGCAGTAGGCTATTTTAGCATGATAAGTCATGGGCTAACCAAAACTGAACATTTATATATAAAATATATTGTATTTAGACAGTATCACGTATTTTACCGGAGTCTGAAATATATTTATCTCAATCACATAACCTAGAAGTTATTCTCGAACAAAATGCACTACACATAAGGCAGTAGGCTATTTAGCATGATAATCAGTGTCATAAACTAATCAAAACTGAGTGAAAAATATGTATGCTATATACAAATATGTTCAGAGAATATCACATTTAAAAAGTTTACACGAGCATACAATGTTAGGGATATTGTGAGGTATTTCCTATGTCAAAAGCTAGCCAAAACTAGGCAAAATATAAAATTCATTTGAGCTCTATATGATAAGAAAACGAATTATAACACTAAAAAACTTACTCCGAACTTCTATCCTCGGTTGGATCAATTCGTTCTTGAAAATGCAGCCTTTTCGTCGTCCGAATTGCAATCTTCCTCTGAAGAAAATGTGAATTCGTCATCACTGTCCAGAATCATCTGAAGGGCCTCTCTGTCGGAGTAGCGTGCTGCTGCCATCCTCCAAACGCGATGAACTAACAGTGAATGATCTGATGAAGAAGCTTCATGTTTTTGTGGCTTAATCGCGGGGCGTGCCGCGTGTGCTATGCATAGATCACCTATTTTACCATGTGAAAAGCGCTGGGGGCGTGGCGATCTGAGCTGATTAATGATAATGAGGGGAGAACGAAACAACTGTAACTCTCCTTGGTTTCAAACGGATTACATAAACTGGAAATATAATTTTTTTTAGTAGCTTACTTCATTTAAAAGAAGAGAATCTCAGCTTCATAAAGAGACATCTCTCGTATCTCTGTGACAAGTATTAACAGAGTTACAGTTATTTTTTCGGACGCGTTTCAGAATGGACTTCACTGACGGAGAGAAGGTAAAACGCGCATCATGTTTATTATTCTTTATTTGACGAAAAGCACAACACTTTGTTTTTATTGTGAGTACCCTAAAAAAAATAGAAACTAAACAGGATCTAATGATGTACAACACTTAAATTTAAGATAAAAATCAACAGAGTAATTTGAGTCTCTTTTGCACTGATAAGGAAAAAAGTGAGCTCATCACGCCCCCGTGACGGCCGACCTCAGAGGGTTAAAATTCTGCAGACTGAATTTAACTTTATTTGCCACCTTTTTTATATGACGTTTAAATGTTAAGGTGGAGTCATATATAACTCCTAGATACTTGAATTCATTAACAATGTCAAGCTCCTGTCCTTTAAAGAATACATTAGAATGTGACACCTTCATACTTTGTTTGGTGAACGCCATACAGACAGTTCTCTTACGAGAGTATCTCTCGTACTGCGTAATATCTTACGCTATGGGGAAACACTCTTTCCTCGAGATATTGAAGCCAAAAATTATCCTTAATTTTTTTAATCATGCAAAACGCTTTTGCAGCAGCAAGCAGACAAGGGCGAAACAGCTCGCGCGCCCATTGGCTGCCTCGCTGGAAAAGCTGCAGCCTATCGAGGCACTGCGTGACGTAATGACGAATGAAGACGCTTCGCGCTCATTTCGTCATGTCCCGCCAGTATAGGCGTGGTCTCGCCCTGTAAATACCCCTCGATAGCTGTATTTCTCTGATTTTTCATTCTTCACGCGAAGCTCACGCATCGCGGGATCCAGAGTGAGAAGCCGCGCCGTTGACTTGTAGCCTTCTCAGCGGGACGTGCCATCTTCTGAAGTCGCTGGCCCAGCCGCCTTCAACTGCCGTACCTGCTGCGCTTTCCGGCGTACTATATCCTTTTACTCTGCTAAGTGTGTGTGTGTTTGCTTACGTGACGCAACACCCATTTCTACTGTTCTAAAAGAGCTGGGCTATAGAACCTCTATCTCAGGGCGAAGGGGGCTTATACAGCAGATATTTTCTGGTACTGAAAAAAGATGGTGGGCTCAGACCCATTCTAGATCTGCGACTGCTGAACAGAACGCTCGGGAAGCGCCAGTTCAGAATGCTTACGACCAGGAAAATCCTCGCGCAAGTGCGCCAAGGAGACTGGTTCATGTCAACAGATCTGAAGGACGCCTATTTTCAAATACAAATAGCGTCCCATCACAGGCGATTCTTGAGATTCGCCTTCGAGGGCCAGGCATATCAATACACAGTCCTGCCGTTCCGCCTGTCCATAGCACCCCGTACGTTCACGTAGTGCATGGACGCGGCCCTCGCCCCCCTGAGACTTCGGGGCATGCAAGTTTTGAACTACTTGGACGATTGGCTGATTCTAGCTCGTTCACGAACGGAGCTCATAGAACACAGGGCCGCATTACTCGAGCACCTCGAGGAGCTGGGCCTTACAGTCAATTGGGCGAAAAGCTCACTGCTCCCCAGTCGGAGAATTTCCTTCTGGGAACAGTGTTGGACTCGCTATCCATGACAGCACGCCTGTCACCGGAGCGCGGAACGAATATTCAGCACGTCGCGAGATCCTTCCGCCACGGCTCTATAGTCCCGCTCAGAAGGTTTCAGAAAATGCTGGGTCTGATGGCCTCAGCAGCCTCCGTACTCCAGTTGGGCCTGCTCCGCATGTGCCCACTGCAGCTATGGCTAAAAGCACGAGTTCCCCCAGGGCGTGGACCGCGGGTCTATTTCGCCTCAGGGTCGACCTTCAGTGCGTTTCAGCTCTGAAACCGTGGAAAAGTGACCGACTGGTATCAGTCAGGTGTGAGTCTGGGGATCGCCTCGGGTGTGAAGGTGGTGTCTACGGACGCCTCCACATCGGGGCGGGGAGCGCTGCTCGAGGGCAGACCACTAGCTGGCCTATGGTCAGTACGGGAGAAGCTCCTTCACATAAACTGCTTGGAATTAATGGCAGTCGACAAAGCGCTAAGGCGCTTCTGTCCCCAGATAATAGGCCACCACGTATTGGTCCGGTCGGACAACATGTCAGTGGTGGCGTACATAAATCGCCAGGGCGGCATCGGGTCCACACGCCTTTGCAGGCTGGCGGAACCCCTCTTGGTCTGGGCCCAGCGCAACCTCCTTTCTCTGAAAGCGGCGCACGTGCCTGGGCACCTGAATACGGGTCCAGACAAGCTGTCCAGAGACAACGTCCCGACAGGAGAATGGTCGCTGCATCCGCAGACGGTCCAGCTGCTGTGGGAAACGTTTGGCAGAGCGCAGGTGGACCTGTTCGCGTCCCGCGAGAACGCTCACTGCCCAGTATTCTTCTCGAAAAGCAGGGACGCGCTGGCCCATGCTTGACCCAGCGGTCCCCTGTATGCTTTTCCCCCTGTCTCGCTCCTGCCTCAGGTGTTGGAACGGATCAGGGAAAATGGATGCCCAGTGCTGCTTGTAGCTCCGCTCTGGACGAACCAGGCTTGGTTTCCGGTCCTGATGAGGATGGCCAGCACTGCCCCGTGGCCTGTACCGTTGAGGAGAGATCTCCTCTCTCAGGCGGAGGGCTCGATTTGGCATCCTCGCCCGGAACTGTGGTCCCTGCACGCATGGGCCATCAACGGGTACCCGCTAGCCTCCCGGAAGGAGTGCTAAACACGATCGCGCAGGCTAGAGCTCCCTCTACCAGACGGCTCTATGCCTCGAAATGGTCGGTGTTCTCTACTTGGTGTCGAGCCCGTGGCTTTTCACCTGTGGACTGCGGGGTTAAGGAAGTGCTTGCCTTCCTTCAGGAGCTGATGGATAAGGGAAGGACCCCATCCACGCTCAAAGTTTACGTGGCGGCCATAGCACCGTTTGCTAAACCGGTGTCTGGCCAGTCACTGGGGAAAAACGACTTAGTCGTGCGTTTCCTACGAGGAGCTCGGAGGTTAAACCCTCCCAGGCCCCCTTCAGTCCCGGCTTGGGACCTTTCCACGGTCTTGGAGGCCATGAAAGGCGCCCCGTTTGAGCCGATCCAGCTGTCGGACATGAAGCACCTGTCCCTTAAGACGGTGTTTCTATTGGCTCTCGCTTCAGTGAAGCGTGTAGGGGACTTACAGGCGCTTTCTGTAAGCGCGTCTTGTCTGGAGTTTGGGCCTAACGACTCAAAGGTCGTACTCAAACCGAGGCACGGCTACGTGCCGAAATCCCTCAATACACCGTTTAGGGCCCAGGTAATTTCCCTGTCAGCCCTTCCGGTTCTCGATGAGGAGAGGGACGCGAGTCTCCTTTGCCCTGTCAGGGCGTTAAGGGCTTATGTGTCCCGCTCGCCTGAGTTCAGGCAGACCGAGCAGCTTTTCGTTTTGTTTGGCGGCCGTTCTAAGGGACTCGCCGCCTCAAAACAGAGCCTATCCAGATGGATAGTGGATGCCATAGCGCTGGCTTACACTTCCAAGGGCCTGCGGTGCCCATTGGGTGTCAAAGCGCACTCCACAAGAGGCGTGGCCTCGTCGTGGGCATGGTATAGCGGGGTCTCCCTGCAGGATATCTGTACGGCTGCGGGCTGGGCCTCGCCGTCGACATTTATCAAGTACTATAACCTGAAGGTGCCCGCCTTACAAGCTAAGCTTTTGGCGGTCTGAACTTCGGGCTTATCGGCCGCCAATGCGGCTATGTTGCCCTTACGGGTCGGTACCCCTACGGGACTTTTATGAAGGAGTGATGCTTCTAGCCTCTCCTCCTCTACTCTATGTGAGTTATGGTGATTATGCACTAGATGTGCCCCGGCTTGGCCCCGGGACTCTGGTGTTGGATCCCTGTCCGCACGGCGTTTTGTATGGGGTCCCCATAGCGTAAGATATTACGCAGTACGAGAGATACTCTCGTAAGAGAACGTACTCGGTTACTAACGTAACCTCGGTTCTCTCTAGAGAGGGAACGAGTACTGCATATCTTGCCGTGCTTGAACTATGCTCTGGTTCGCTTCGGTGTACAAAATCAGAGAAATACAGCTATCGAGGGGTATTTACAGGGCGAGACCACGCCTATACTGGCGGGACATGACGAAATGAGCGCGAAGCGTCTTCATTCGTCATTACGTCACGCAGTGCCTTCACTCGATAGGCTGCAGCTTTTCCAGCGAGGCAGCCAATGGGCGCGCGAGCTGTTTCGCCCTTGTCTGCTTGCTGCTGCAAAAGCGTTTTGCATGATTAAAAAAATTAAGGATAATTTTTGGCTTCAATATCTCGAGGAAAGAGTGTTTCCCCATAGCGTAAGATATTACGCAGTACTCGTTCACTCTCTAGAGAGAACCGAGGTTACGTTAGTAACCGAGTACGTTTTCTTGGTGTTTAGATGGAGACATGACTTAGTAAGCCAGTCATCAATGTGAGCCATTGCCGATGTGAGTGTGGATGCTATCTCCAGATAGTTCTTACCATGTGTAAATATTACGGCATCATCTGCATACATCTGGACATCAACATTTTTACATGCCTCAGGCAGGTCATTTATATAAAGTGTAAATAAAATCGGACCAAGTATGGAGCCTTGAGGGACACCTACTGGACATTCACAAAATGGAGACATTGAATCATTAATACGAACACATTGCTTTCTACAGGACAAGTATGATTTTATCCAGCTGAGAGCTTGCTCAGAGAAATTAAAATATGTTAATTTAGATAAAAGAACTTCGTGATTTACAGTATCAAAAGCTCGCTTTAGGTCTAGGAAAACAGCACCAACACAAGAACTCTTATCTAGGTAGCCTTTCATCTTTTCCAGAAACAAACAATTAGCTGTTTCTGTTGAGTGATGGGCCCTGAAACCAAATTGCATAGGGTGTAGTGAATTGTCGCTTTTATTGAGATGTTGAATCAGTAGTTTGACCACCCATTTTTCAAGAATTTTAGAAACAACAGGTAAAATACTGATTGGCCGATAATTGCCCATATCTGATCTTTCCCCTGATTTAAAAACGGGTGTGACCAGGGCCAACTTCCATGTTGATGGCATGATGGATTGACTTAAGGACTGATTGATCAAATGTGTAATAGGCTGTATAAGGACCTCTTTGTGTCTTTTTAAAAAATGTGTGTCAAGGCCATAGATATCCATGGCCTTCGAAATTTTTAAGCTATTGATAATGTTTGATACTTCTAATTCAGTTATTTGTTGTAAGTGAAAAATTGGCTGTGCATAATTAATGGAGCAAATAGAGTAGCTAGGTGAATTAAAAAGTTGAGTTATTTCATAGACAGAGTTTAAAAAGAAAGTATTTAGTTCAGTAGCTATGATAGTTGGGTCTGTAACTAGTTCAGTGTTAATTTTCAACTCTAAATCTCTATTATAGTCATTCTGTTTTCTACCAATCAGCTTATTGATGGTTTGCCATCAATATCTTCTTCCCATTTCCTCCAGCCTCTTTAATAGTATCAGTGAAGAATTTGGCTTTAGCTTTTCTCAGTGTTTTTATTACTTTATTTCTTAATGAGGTGAATTTTTGTCGGTCAATTGTAAGGCCTGATTTTAAGGATTGTTTCAATAATTTATCTCTTTCATTCATAAGTTTCCTACATTCTTCATTTAGCCAGGGCAACGTGTCCCTGTGTTTCTTATGACTCTGCTTTCTGAGGTAGGGCCCCATGACTTTCTTAATTGTTGAGGTAAATAGATTGCAGTCACTCTCCAGATCACCTTTAGAGAGGACTCCGTTCCATTCAATCTCTCCTAATGCTACCCCAAGGTTTTCCTGTTGACTAGTTGGTATTGATTCATATTTACATAGTGTTTTGACTGAGGAAAGAAAACGATATTTTTTTAGCTTCCTGGAAAAAAGAATAATATTGTGATCTGACATCCCTGTCATTAGATTAAGGGTCTTAGTAACGCGTTCTGGTCTATTTGTGAACAATAAATCTATTTTAGTTTCAGACCGATTAGTTATTCTTGTGGGTTGTTCAATTAACTGTGTAAGATTAAAATAGTCTGTAATGTTTTTTAGCTTTTTTCTTCCACCCTTATAACTCCGAATGACATTAAAATCCCCCATCAAAATAACCTCTTTGTTAAAATCCAAACTATTGAGGAGATTTTTTAACTGATCATAGAACTCAAGCTTCGCTGATGGTTTTCGATATAGACAGATTAAACTAAATGTCATTTCAACTGAAAGTGAGATGTTTACACCAACACATTCAATATCAGTTTTCTTAAGCCAGTCAATTTGTTTACATTTTATAGAACTTTTCACATATAATAAAACCCCCCCTCCCTTCCCATGATCTCTATCTTTCCTAAAAACATCATATCCTGGCATGACAATAAGTGCCTCTGGAGATGAACTAGTTAACCAAGTCTCTGACAGTCCAAGGAAATCAATATTAGAGTTTACAAGCAAGTTTTCCAGTTGTTCGCGTTTGGTTGCCACACTCCTAATATTTAAATGTCCGCCAAACAGCCCTTTAACTTTACATCGAGGATCCCACACAGTTCGAGCCTGATTGAGCGTTTGGAAAAACTTTGTGGTGCAATGTTTTTTCATCACGGGATTCCTAGATCTAATTGAAGGCATAGTCAATGTTAAACCTGCATCATAACGATCCGGTATGTTTCGGGACTCACCAATGGAGATACCAATATTCCGCTCTTGCGACGAGATGACCTCCTTTACACTGCCGCTTAAGTCCGTCGAGCCAGACTCAACCCCCAGCTGTAAACGCTCCAGGCCAGCAGCCAACGCCACCCCAGAAGACCCGACCACGGCCCGCAGCCCTTGGCCGGCGACCACCGACGGCGCCATCCGAGCGAATCCCGCCGAACAGCCGCCAGCAAAGGCCCCCAAACGAGCGACCGGCAAAGACAACCACGCCAACACCGGAGGAGGGCAGAAACATGCAGGGGCAAACAGGGACTGCCCCGGTAACGCCAGGGGAGTATAGGGCAGTGATAGTCCAGGTCTTGCATTGGCTACAAGCAGGTTGTTGAGGAAAGTTGTAAACAGGGCGCATTGGAAAACGCCGATTTGTGTTTTTGCTGTTTGTTGCGGTCCGGGATTACGCTCAACATCACCAGCAAGAATTAACAATACGGTGAGTTGAACGAGCCCATGGCGTGGGTTGTGTTGTGTTGATCAACATTCAAAGTTGAAAACTGGAAATCTGCTCCCAAACATTTAATACACTTAATTTAATACACCACGCCGTCTAATACACTTTTCAGAAAAATCAGCAATCTGTGATTTTGGAAGAAATATGGCCTGATGTGTAAGTGATTTTTTGACCCTCCGAACTACATTTCCCATAACTCAGTGCCCGGACTCATCAGCGCATTCACCTTTGCATCATTACCTTGGTTAACTCACACTATAATAGCCTGGTTTTCACACTCACTCACTGCGAAGTCTTGCCTTATTTGTGTACTGCATTTCTGAGCGTTTTGGTATTTGTCTTTTGGTTTTTTGGATTGTTTGCTCTGTTTGCTGGATACCCTTTTTGCCTCTTACCCTTGCCTGTTTTGTTTGCATGATTATTGGACTGCCTACCCGTGTTCGACTTCTGCCTGTGATTTGGACTACGTGCTTGGATTTCCCTTCTAAATATCACATTTGGATTTACAATGAGGTAAGTTCAGCATTTTGATTGGGCTATTTATAAAGAAATTAAATAATTACACCATCACAATTCAGAATTTCAAAGTGGCTACTCTAGTAAATTAAGTTTCTAAAATATATGTTTTCTTTTTGATACTCAATTAAACTGACAGTTAAAATATCTTCTATGCAGAGACAGAAGAGTGAATTAATTCTTAAAGACTTGTTGTACCCCAACAATTATATTGTGTATATTTACTCCTAATGATCAATTTAACATGCATGAAAAACATGTTTTACCTGTTATTCTAAAGATGTTGCAACTGTTACACATTTTTATTTTATTTTTTAGCAAAGTCAAGTCAACGGTTCATGTTCAACATGGAAGAAAAAACCCACTATTCAAAGTGAAGGTATGTTTCTCCTCAACCTATTTTGAAATATTTTCTTTTAAATACTTTAACACTTGTGTTTAACACCCAAATAATGCATGTAGTGGTAATCTCATTTCAATGTTTAAGTGTTGTATGTTTGTTGGAAAATTGCAGATGTTTAAATCATGGACCAGCCATAGATTTTAAGATTGTGAGCTTTGGCTGTCCGTGTTAAAGAAAGGCCTTGAAATGTATCAAGTTTATTATGATGCAGCTACTGAATGTGTTACGCCCCTGAAAAAGGGGAGAAATAATCACGAGTGAGATGTGGTTAGGTTTCCTCACTGAAAACTTTAGTGTTATCTTTTTACAACATTTTACAGATCAACAGGAAATAGTAGTTCTCTTACGAGAGTATCTCTCGTACTGCGTAATATCTTACGCTACGGGGAAAACTCTTTTCCTCGAGATATTGAAGCCAAAAATTATCCTTAATTTTTTAAAAATGTAAAACGCTTTGCAGCAGCAAGCAGACAAGGGCGAGGCAGCTCGCGCGCCCATTGGCTGCCTTGCTGGAAAAGCTGCAGCCTATCGAGTGAGGCACTGCGTGACGTAATGACGAATGGGGGCGCTTCGCGCCCATTTCGTCATGTCCCGCCAGTAAAGGCGTGGTCTCGCCCTATAATACCCCCTCGATAGCTGTATTTCCTCTGATTTTTCTACTCTTCACGCGAAGCTCACGCATCGCTGGATCCGGAGTGAGAAGCCGCGCCGTTGACTTGTAGCCTTCTCAGCGGGACGTGCCATCATCTGAAGTCGCTGGCCCAGCCGCCTTCAGCCGCCGTACCTGCTGCGCTTTCCGGCGTACTATATCCTTTACCCTGCTTAGAGTGTGTGTGTTGCATTATTTGCTTTTTTCCCACCCCTCTAAAAGAGCGGCGTCTTTTTAAAGATGCCTTCCTGTGGTTGCCGAGCCCCACTCAGCGACGAGGACCGCCACGTCATCTGCGTGTCCTGCCTGGGTGAGGATCACGCGGCCACCGCGCTCGCTGACGGCGGATGCCATCATTGTGAACGCTTGCCTATGGTGACTCTGCGGACTCGCCTAGCTTCGTTCTCCGAGCCCGCATCCCAGCCCGCCGTGATGCCGGGCCGCAAGAAGCGCCGCGCCCAGCGCGCGCCCGAGCTATTTCCAGCCCGCCAAAGCTCGCCGGTTCGCCCGCCAGCTTCGCCGGCTTCGCTCGAGTCGCTCCCAGACGGACAGCGGCCGCCGTCTGCCGCCGCGTCCGCACTTGAGCTCGACGAACTTACCGGAGACGGCATTGAAACTGAGTCGATGCGTCCGCTCTCTCAAGCCGTGGATTACATCGGCCTCGACTGAAAGGCGCTCGCGCAACTAACGCGCAATAGGCTGGACGGACGCTTTCTCGGGAAAGACGAAGCTCCGTCACAGTCGAGACCCGCGCCTTTCCCCCCTGAATGGTGAGATTCATTTGTGGCTAACGCTATCCGAGATGACGGAAGCTGAGCGCTCCGTGTTCCTCGACGTTCTCGCTCTGCTGGACGCCGCCCCCCTCAGCGCGGGCCCCGGCCGAGGATTGAGATAAAGCCCGAGGTCTCAAGGCCTTCCTAGTCTCTCTAGGAAAGCGACGGTGTTCAGTTCCCGCTGCGGCCGGATTTCCACCAAAACTTCTCGCTCGTTCAGTTCCAAGCAATGTGACTGTTCCAGTGTATTTCGCAGTGAGCAAGCTGGTTCCACAGCCCGCTTGCCTGCGCACAAAGGCCGTCGTTTCGGCTAACTAGCAGCGCCGCCAGGCCCGAGATCAAACACCGCGCTCTCGCTCTGCTGGACGCCGCCCCCCTCAGCGCGGGCCCCGGCCGAGGATTGAGGTAAAGCCCGAGGTCTCAAGGCCTTCCTAGTCTCTCTAGGAAAGTGACGGTGTTCAGATCCCGCTGCGGCCGGATTTCCACCAAAACTTCTCGCTCGTTCAGTTCCATGCGTTGTGACTGTCCCAGTGTATTTCGCAGTGAAGCAGCCGGTGTCTCAGCCCGCTTGCCTGCGCACAAAAGCCGTTTCTATGGCTACCCAGATAAATCCAATAAAGAGTGCATTTTCTGGTGTTCCGGCCACGGCCGATGGTGTTGCGAGTGTTGTAAGAATGCCCACGTCCCAGTGCCCATTCCCACACCCAGACACAGCCCGCCACGGTGCAGGGCTAGCACAAATAAAACCAACTCATGTTGGTTGTGCAGAAAATGTAGTGAACACGCCCATTCAATGCCCGCTTACACTACACGATGCGTGTCCCTTGGTTTCTGTAAAAACGAAACTAGCACACATTTAGTCGGCGCGAGCCGACAGTGTTCTCAGTGCAGTAAATGTGCCCGCTGTCCCGCATTTCCTCACTGACACGCCGAATCCCACGGGATTCACCCCCGCTCGCTTTCTATGCACAACCCGTCACAGAGAAGCTGAGCGCGGCCAGGCTGCCCGCTGTGATTAGCGCGCACCTCGCACGCTGTGAACACAGCGTTGATTCAGTCGGCGCGAGCCGAGTGTTCTCCGTGCAGGAAATGTGCCCGCTGTCTCGCGCCCGCATTTCTCACAGACACTCCGAATCTCACGGGATTCGCCCCCGCTCGTTTTCTCTGCACAACCCGTCACAGAGAAGCTGAGCGCGGCCAGGCTGCCAGCTGTGATCAGCGCGCGCCTCGCACGCTGTAAACACAGCAGTGATTTAGTCGGCGCGAGCTGACAGTATTCTCAGTGTAGTAAATGTGCCCGCATTTAGTAAATGTGCCCACATTCCCTCACACGCGCCGAATCCCACGGGATTCGCCCCGCTCGCTTTCTCTGCGTGTCCCGCCATAGAGAAGCTGAGCGCGGCCAGGCTGCCCGCTGTGATCAGCGCGCCCCCCGCCTCGAACGCTGTAAACACGGTGTTGTGTTCCCAGTACACAGGGGCTCTCGAGCCGCCGTCCTGCCGCGGCCAGAGCCCAGATTTCATTCTACCCCTAGCTATTCACGCAGATGTGTGGTCAAGGCTTCCCGGGGTATCAGAATGGGTGTTGAACACTATAACGAGAGGCTGTTCGCTACAGTTTGCTCGACGCCCCTGCCGTTATACGGCGCGAGTCGAAACGAGCCGAGATAGCGAAACTACTGAGAAAAGGGGCTATAGAACCTCTATCTCAGGGCGAAGGGGGCTTATACAGCAGATATTTTCTGGTACCGAAAAAAGATGGTGGGCTCAGACCCATTCTAGATCTGCGACTGCTGAACAGAACGCTCGTGAAGCGCCAGTTCAGAATGCTTACGACCAGGAAAATCCTCGCGCAAGTGCGCCAAGGAGACTGGTTCATGTCAATAGATCTGAAAGGCGCCTATTTTCAAATACAAATAGCGTCCCATCACAGGCGATTCTTGAGATTCGCCTTCGAGGGCCAGGCATATCAATACACAGTCCTGCCGTTCGGCCTGTCCATAGCACCCCGTACGTTCACGTAGTGCATGGACGCGGCCCTCGCCCCCCTGAGACTTCGGGGCATGCGAGTTTTGAACTACTTGGACGATTGGCTGATTCTAGCTCGTTCACGAACGGAGCTCATAGAACACAGGGCCGCATTACTCGAGCACCTCGAGGAGTTGGGCCTTACAGTCAATTGGGCGAAAAGCTCACTGCTCCCCAGTCGGAGAATTTCCTTTCTGGGAACAGTGTTAGACTCGCTATCCATGACAGCACGCCTGTCACCGGAGCGCGGATTGAATATTCAGCACGTCGCGAGATCCTTCCGCCACGGCTCTATAGTCCCGCTCAGAAGGTTTCAGAAAATGCTGGGTCTGATGGCCTCAGCAGCCTCCGTACTCCAGTTGGGCCTGCTCCGCATGCGCCCACTGCAGCTATGGCTAAAAGCACGAGTTCCCCCAAGGGCGTGGACCGCAGGTCTATTTCGCCTCAGGGTCAACCTTCAGTGCATTTCGGCTCTGAAACCATGGAAAGCAACCGACTGGTATCAGTCAGGTGTGAGTCTGGGGATCCCCTCGAGTGTGAAGGTGGTGTCTACGGACGCCTCCACTTCGGGGCAGGGAGCGCTGCTCGAGGGCAGACCGCTAGCTGGCCTATGGTCAGTACGGGAGAAGCTCCTTCACATAAACTGCTTGGAATTAATAGCAGTCGACAAAGCGCTACGGCGCTTCTGTCCCCAGATAAAAGGCCACCACGTATTGGTCCGGTCGGACAACATGTCAGTGGTGGCGTACATAAATCGCCAGGGCGGCGTCAGGTCCCGAAACCTTTACAGGCTGACGGGACGCCTCCTGGTCTGGGCTCAGCACAACCTGCTCTCGCTGAGAGCGGCGCATGTGCCTGGTCACCTAAATGTGGGGCCAGTCAGGCTGTCCAGAAACAACGTCCCAGCAGGACAATGGTCTCTGCACCCGCAGACGATCCAGCTGCTGTGGGAAACGTTTGGCAAAGCGCAGGTGGACCTGTTCGCGTCCCAAGGAAACGCTCACTGCCCGAGATTCTTTCGAAATGCCGGGAGGCGCTGGCCCATGTTTGGCCCCGCCGCCCCCTATATGCTTTCCCCCCTGTCTCACTCCTGCCTCAGGTGTTGGAGCGAATCAGGAGGGAGGGATGCCCAGTGCTACTCATAGCTCCGCTCTGGACAAACCAGTCGTGGTTCCCTGTCCTGATGCAGCTGACCAGCGCTGTCCCATGGCCTTTACCGCTGAGGAGAGACCTCCTCTCTCAGGCGGGAGGCTCGGTTTGGCATCCTCGCCCGGATTTGTGGTCCCTGCACGCATGGGCCATCAACGGGTACCCGCTGACCTCCCAGAGGGAGTGTTCAACACGATCGCGCAGGCTAGAGCCCCGTCTACCAGACGGCTCTACACCTCGAAGTGGTCTGTGTTCTCTGCTTGGTGTCAAGCGCAGAGCTTTTCACCTGTAGACTGCGGGGTTACGGAAGTGCTTTCCTTCCCTCAGGAGCTACTGGATAAGGGCAGGACCCCTTCCACGCTCAAAGTATACGTGGCGGCCATAGCAACGTTTGCAAAACCGGTGTCTGGCCAGTCACTAGGAAAGAACGACTTAGTCGTGCGTTTACTTAGAGGAGCTCGGAGGCTAAACCCTCCCAGGCCCCCTTCAGTCCCGACATGGGACCTTTCCACTTGCAAGGGGACTTGCAAGCGTTTTCAGTGAGCGCGTCATGCATGGAGTTTGGACCTAATGACTCAAAGGTCATACTCAAACCGAAGCACGGCTACGTGCCAAAATCCCTCAACACACCGTTCAGGGCCCAGGTGATTTCCCTGTCTGCCCTTCCGGTTCTCAATGGGGAGAAGGACGCGAGTCTCCTTTGCCCTGTCAGGGCACTAAGGGCTTATGTGTCCCGCTCGTCTGGTTTCAGACAGACTGAGCAGCTTTTCGTTTCGTTTGGCGGCCGTGCTAAGGGACTTGCCGCTTCGAAACAGAGCCTATCCAGATGGATAGTCGGTGCCATTGCGCTGGCTTACACTTCCAAGGGCCTGCAGTGCCCGTTGGGTGTCAGAGCGCACTCCACGAGAGGCGTGGCCTCGTCGTGGGCATGGTATAGCGGGGTCTCCCTGCAAGATATCTGTACGGCTGCGGGCTGGGCTTCGCCGTCTACATTTATCAAGTACTATAACCTGGAGGTGCCCGCCTTACAAGCCAAGCTTTTGGCGGTCTGAACTTCGGGCTTATCGGCCGCCATGCGGCTTGTGTGTGGAGTATTGGCCTGTGCATCGCTCAGTCCGATGCGGCAGCTCCATGAGTGTGGTACCCTTACGGGTCTGTTACCCCTACGGGACTATTTATAAAGGAGTGATGCTTCTAGCCTCTCCTCCTCTACTCTGTGAGAGTTGTGGTGATTGTGCACTAGATGCGCCCCGGGCTTCGGCCCCGGGACTCTGGTGTTGGATCCCTGTCCGCACGGCGTGTTACATGGTGTTCCCCATAGCGTAAGATATTACGCAGTACGAGAGATACTCTCGTAAGAGAACGTACTCGGTTACTAACGTAACCTCGGTTCTCTCTAGAGAGGGAACGAGTACTGCGTATCTTGCCGTGCTTGGAATACGCTCTGGTTCGCTTCGGCGTTGAAAAATCAGAGGAAATACAGCTATCGAGGGGGTATTATAGGGCGAGACCACGCCTTTACTGGCGGGACATGACGAAATGGGCGCGAAGCGCCCCCATTCGTCATTACGTCACGCAGTGCCTCACTCGATAGGCTGCAGCTTTTCCAGCAAGGCAGCCAATGGGCGCGCGAGCTGCCTCGCCCTTGTCTGCTTGCTGCTGCAAAGCGTTTTACATTTTTAAAAATTAAGGATAATTTTTGGCTTCAATATCTCGAGGAAAAGAGTTTTCCCCGTAGCGTAAGATATTACGCAGTACTCGTTCCCTCTCTAGAGAGAACCGAGGTTACGTTAGTAACCGAGTACGTTTTGTAGGGTACAAGGCTTGTTCAAGTCACAACAGCGTACACTGTAATTCACAGAAACATATTGCCTACTTGTACTCCTACTCAACTATATTTACCAAAAATGTAATTAAAGTGCTTGAAACACATTATATAAATAACACCGCAAAATAGATTATTAACTGCATACATGTTAATTCACAATTGACATAAATTGGCGGCTACTCTCGGTACAAAGCTATTTTTCTCTGTAACCGAGCGGCGACTCCGCTCACACACGCACAAAATACCCTCTGCAAACTTCACTCTAACTTACTCAAAATGTTACTAAAACACCCATTAAACACTCTTGACATGTTAGCAAGTTATTACACTTAATTAACTTAGTTTTACATCAATAACGTACCTGAAAAAGGGGAGAAATAATCACGGTTAGGTTTCCTCACTGAAAACTTTAGTGTTATGAGGAAAAGACTGCGATTCCCCCGTAAACTTGGGTGAAGACAAAAAGCAATCGATCACAGGCTCATAGATTAAGATCACTTTGGCGATCACAGATTAACACTTTTTACCCATACATTCGGCACTACAAAATTAAGTAATCAATCTAACGTTTAAATATTCCTCTATTAATTGTTACCCTTTGTACACATGTAAGATTTGAACTTTTGAACACAATTATATGAATTGTAGTTATATGAATTGTTTCAATCCCTATTACTAGTAGGCTACTGGATGCATTATCTTTTTAATCTTAGATATTTTAAGATCCTCACATCCTATTAATTGACTAAAACCTTTTTGCCCATAACATTACAGCAAGTGTTTCTATAAACTGTCACAAATGCTTAATCATTTGTGTTGTACTCTTTTTATCAGCTGTGCACAGAGTCTGGATTGTCGGTGATAGCTACATTAGACGTGGCCAACAGCGAGCAAGGGAGAGCATGGGGACCAATCTTGGACTGTCTTCCCAGGTCCACTGGTTTGGCAGGGGAGGCTTGTGTTGGGGAGACCTTCTTTCCTTCTTCAAACAGTGCCTTAAAGGACGAACCGCTCCGAATGTGCTAGTTATCCACTGTGGAGGCAATGACCTGGGCCGTGTGAAGACCGTGCTGCTTGTTAAAGAAATGAAGAGGGACCTGCGAGAACTTCACACAACGTCGGCGCATGTGCCTGGTCACCTAAATGTGGGGCCAGTCAGGCTGTCCAGAAACAACGTCCCAGCAGGACAATGGTCTCTGCACCCGCAGACGATCCAGCTGCTGTGGGAAACGTTTGGCAAAGCGCAGGTGGACCTGTTCGCGTCCCAAGGAAACGCTCACTGCCCGAGATTCTTCTCGAAATGCCGGGAGGCGCTGGCCCATGTTTGGCCCCGCCGCCCCCTATATGCTTTCCCCCCTGTCTCACTCCTGCCTCAGGTGTTGGAGCGAATCAGGAGGGAGGGATGCCCAGTGCTACTCATAGCTCCGCTCTGGACAAACCAGTCGTGGTTCCCTGTCCTGATGCAGCTGACCAGCGCTGTCCCATGGCCTTTACCGCTGAGGAGAGACCTCCTCTCTCAGGCGGGAGGCTCGATTTGGCATCCTCGCCCGGATTTGTGGTCCCTGCACGCATGGGCCATCAACGGGTACCCGCTGACCTCCCAGAGGGAGTGTTCAACACGATCGCGCAGGCTAGAGCCCCGTCTACCAGACGGCTCTACACCTCGAAGTGGTCTGTGTTCTCTGCTTGGTGTCAAGCGCAGAGCTTTTCACCTGTAGACTGCGGGGTTACGGAAGTGCTTTCCTTCCCTCAGGAGCTACTGGATAAGGGCAGGACCCCTTCCACGCTCAAAGTATACGTGGCGGCCATAGCAACGTTTGCAAAACCGGTGTCTGGCCAGTCACTAGGAAAGAACGACTTAGTCGTGCGTTTACTTAGAGGAGCTCGGAGGCTAAACCCTCCCAGGCCCCCTTCAGTCCCGACATGGGACCTTTCCACTTGCAAGGGGACTTGCAAGCGTTTTCAGTGAGCGCGTCATGCATGGAGTTTGGACCTAATGACTCAAAGGTCATACTCAAACCGAAGCACGGCTACGTGCCAAAATCCCTCAACACACCGTTCAGGGCCCAGGTGATTTCCCTGTCTGCCCTTCCGGTTCTCAATGGGGAGAAGGACGCGAGTCTCCTTTGCCCTGTCAGGGCACTAAGGGCTTATGTGTCCCGCTCGTCTGGTTTCAGACAGACTGAGCAGCTTTTCGTTTCGTTTGGCGGCCGTGCTAAGGGACTTGCCGCTTCGAAACAGAGCCTATCCAGATGGATAGTCGGTGCCATTGCGCTGGCTTACACTTCCAAGGGCCTGCAGTGCCCGTTGGGTGTCAGAGCGCACTCCACGAGAGGCGTGGCCTCGTCGTGGGCATGGTATAGCGGGGTCTCCCTGCAAGATATCTGTACGGCTGCGGGCTGGGCTTCGCCGTCTACATTTATCAAGTACTATAACCTGGAGGTGCCCGCCTTACAAGCCAAGCTTTTGGCGGTCTGAACTTCGGGCTTATCGGCCGCCATGCGGCTTGTGTGTGGAGTATTGGCCTGTGCATCACTCAGTCCGATGCGGCAGCTCCATGAGTGTGGTACCCTTACGGGTCTGTTACCCCTACGGGACTATTTATAAAGGAGTGATGCTTCTAGCCTCTCCTCCTCTACTCTGTGAGAGTTGTGGTGATTGTGCACTAGATGCGCCCCGGGCTTCGGCCCCGGGACTCTGGTGTTGGATCCCTGTCCGCACGGCGTGTTACATGGTGTTCCCCATAGCGTAAGATATTACGCAGTACGAGAGATACTCTCGTAAGAGAACGTACTCGGTTACTAACGTAACCTCGGTTCTCTCTAGAGAGGGAACGAGTACTGCGTATCTTGCCGTGCTTGGAATACGCTCTGGTTCGCTTCGGCGTTGAAAAATCAGAGGAAATACAGCTATCGAGGGGGTATTATAGGGCGAGACCACGCCTTTACTGGCGGGACATGACGAAATGGGCGCGAAGCGCCCCCATTCGTCATTACGTCACGCAGTGCCTCACTCGATAGGCTGCAGCTTTTCCAGCAAGGCAGCCAATGGGCGCGCGAGCTGCCTCGCCCTTGTCTGCTTGCTGCTGCAAAGCGTTTTACATTTTTAAAAATTAAGGATAATTTTTGGCTTCAATATCTCGAGGAAAAGAGTTTTCCCCGTAGCGTAAGATATTACGCAGTACTCGTTCCCTCTCTAGAGAGAACCGAGGTTACGTTAGTAACCGAGTACGTTTTGTAGGGTACAAGGCTTGTTCAAGTCACAACAGCGTACACTGTAATTCACAGAAACATATTGCCTACTTGTACTCCTACTCAACTATATTTACCAAAAATGTCATTAAAGTGCTTGAAACACATTATACAAATAACACCGCAAAATAGATTATTAACTGCATACATGTTAATTCACAATTGACATAAATTGGCGGCTACTCTCGGTACAAAGCTATTTTTCTCTGTAACCGAGCGGGGACTCCGCTCACACACGCACAAAATACCCTCTGCAAACTTCACTCTAACTTACTCAAAATGTTACTAAAACACCCATTAAACACTCTTGACATGTTAGCAAGTTATTACACTTAATTAACTTAGTTTTACATCAATAACGTACCTGAAAAAGGGGAGAAATAATCACGGTTAGGTTTCCTCACTGAAAACTTTAGTGTTATGAGGAAAAGACTGCGATTCCCCCGTAAACTTGGGTGAAGACAAAAGCAATCGATCACAGGCTCATAGATTAAGATCACTTTGGCGATCACAGATTAACACTTTTTACCCATACATTCGGCACTACAAAATTAAGTAATCAATCTAACGTTTAAATATTCCTCTATTAATTGTTACCCTTTGTACACATGTAAGATTTGAACTTTTGAACACAATTATATGAATTGTAGTTATATGAATTGTTTCAATCCCTATTACTAGTAGGCTACTGGATGCATTATCTTTTTAATCTTAGATATTTTAAGATCCTCACATCCTATTAATTGACTAAAACCTTTTTGCCCATAACATTACAGCAAGTGTTTCTATAAACTGTCACAAATGCTTAATCATTTGTGTTGTACTCTTTTTATCAGCTGTGCACAGAGTCTGGATTGTCGGTGATAGCTACATTAGACGTGGCCAACAGCGAGCAAGGGAGAGCATGGGGACCAATCTTGGACTGTCTTCCCAGGTCCACTGGTTTGGCAGGGGAGGCTTGTGTTGGGGAGACCTTCTTTCCTTCTTCAAACAGTGCCTTAAAGGACGAACCGCTCCGAATGTGCTAGTTATCCACTGTGGAGGCAATGACCTGGGCCGTGTGAAGACCGTGCTGCTTGTTAAAGAAATGAAGAGGGACCTGCGAGAACTTCACACAACGTCGGCGCATGTGCCTGGTCACCTAAATGTGGGGCCAGTCAGGCTGTCCAGAAACAACGTCCCAGCAGGACAATGGTCTCTGCACCCGCAGACGATCCAGCTGCTGTGGGAAACGTTTGGCAAAGCGCAGGTGGACCTGTTCGCGTCCCAAGGAAACGCTCACTGCCCGAGATTCTTCTCGAAATGCCGGGAGGCGCTGGCCCATGTTTGGCCCCGCCGCCCCCTATATGCTTTTCCCCCTGTCTCACTCCTGCCTCAGGTGTTGGAGCGAATCAGGAGGGAGGGATGCCCAGTGCTACTCATAGCTCCGCTCTGGACAAACCAGTCGTGGTTCCCTGTCCTGATGCAGCTGACCAGCGCTGTCCCATGGCCTTTACCGCTGAGGAGAGACCTCCTCTCTCAGGCGGGAGGCTCGATTTGGCATCCTCGCCCGGATTTGTGGTCCCTGCACGCATGGGCCATCAACGGGTACCCGCTGACCTCCCAGAGGGAGTGTTCAACACGATCGCGCAGGCTAGAGCCCCGTCTACCAGACGGCTCTACACCTCGAAGTGGTCTGTGTTCTCTGCTTGGTGTCAAGCGCAGAGCTTTTCACCTGTAGACTGCGGGGTTACGGAAGTGCTTTCCTTCCCTCAGGAGCTACTGGATAAGGGCAGGACCCCTTCCACGCTCAAAGTATACGCCCAAAATCCCTCAACACACCGTTCAGGGCCCAGGTGATTTCCCTGTCTGCCCTTCCGGTTCTCAATGGGGAGAAGGACGCGAGTCTCCTTTGCCCTGTCAGGGCACTAAGGGCTTATGTGTCCCGCTCGTCTGGTTTCAGACAGACTGAGCAGCTTTTCGTTTCGTTTGGCGGCCGTGCTAAGGGACTTGCCGCTTCGAAACAGAGCCTATCCAGATGGATAGTCGGTGCCATTGCGCTGGCTTACACTTCCAAGGGCCTGCAGTGCCCGTTGGGTGTCAGAGCGCACTCCACGAGAGGCGTGGCCTCGTCGTGGGCATGGTATAGCGGGGTCTCCCTGCAAGATATCTGTACGGCTGCGGGCTGGGCTTCGCCGTCTACATTTATCAAGTACTATAACCTGGAGGTGCCCGCCTTACAAGCCAAGCTTTTCTCCTCTACTCTGTGAGAGTTGTGGTGATTGTGCACTAGATGCGCCCCGGGCTTCGGCCCCGGGACTCTGGTGTTGGATCCCTGTCCGCACGGCGTGTTACATGGTGTTCCCCATAGCGTAAGATATTACGCAGTACGAGAGATACTCTCGTAAGAGAACGTACTCGGTTACTAACGTAACCTCGGTTCTCTCTAGAGAGGGAACGAGTACTGCGTATCTTGCCGTGCTTGGAATACGCTCTGGTTCGCTTCGGCGTTGAAAAATCAGAGGAAATACAGCTATCGAGGGGGTATTATAGGGCGAGACCACGCCTTTACTGGCGGGACATGACGAAATGGGCGCGAAGCGCCCCCATTCGTCATTACGTCACGCAGTGCCTCACTCGATAGGCTGCAGCTTTTCCAGCAAGGCAGCCAATGGGGGCGCGAGCTGCCTCGCCCTTGTCTGCTTGCTGCTGCAAAGCGTTTTACATTTTTAAAAATTAAGGATAATTTTTGGCTTCAATATCTCGAGGAAAAGAGTTTTCCCCGTAGCGTAAGATATTACGCAGTACTCGTTCCCTCTCTAGAGAGAACCGAGGTTACGTTAGTAACCGAGTACGTTTTGTAGGGTACAAGGCTTGTTCAAGTCACAACAGCGTACACTGTGTGATGATTAGTTGTAATTTCATAGGGTAACACAAGGGGTCAGTAGTGTGGCTGGGGAGATAGGAAGAGGTATGTGGAAGAAATAAACACACAGAAAATGTTCATGAAAAGTGGCAGTTTATTTCATGCACAATAATGAACAAAACATGGTACCAGGAGTAAAACTCTAAACGGGGGCGTTGTGAAAAGCGACATGGATTCTTTGAAGCCACCGAGTAGTCTAAAACTGACAGGGAATGTCGACAGCAATTGGCGCACCTTCAAGCAGCAGTTTTTGCTGTATATCGCGGCTATGGGTCTAGAGACGAAGCCGGACACAAGGAAGGTAGCGTTACTGCTAACTATAGCAGGCCCTCAAGCCATTGAAGTGTACAATACCTTCGTGTATGAAAATGGTGATGACAAAGATAAGCTGGATAAAGTGCTCGAGAAATTTGATGCCCACTGCTCTCCAAAAAAGAACGAGACGTATGAGAGATATGTCTTTCGCTCACGAGTGCAGCAACAGCGCGAACCTTTTGATAACTTTCTGACCGACCTGAAGCTTAAAGCACAGTCATGCAATTTTGCTATACTGCGGGACTCCATGCTCAGAGACCAGATCGTGTTTGGTGTGGAGGATAAAAAGGTCAGAGAAAGGCTACTGAGGGAAACGGAGCTGACGTTGGAAGGGGCCATCAAGATTTGCCAGGCAAGTGAGCTTTCGCAAATGCATGTTAGATCATTCAGTGAGATGTCGGCAAACACAGCGAGTGTCAGAGAAAGTGATGACGCGGCTGTCGGTGCCGTCTCCAGCGAAGGAAGGAGACGTACGCAGACGCGACCTGCATAGCGAACAGACGGACACACATTTAATTGCAAACGCTGCGGTTTGCAACATAAGCCAAAACAGTGTCCAGCTTATGGTAAGCTATGCTCTAATTGTCGGGGTAAGAACCACTTTGCAAAGCAGTGTTTCTCAAAAAGAAAAGAAGAGAAGAATAGAAAATCTGTAAACATAGTGGAGGACACAGATCTGTGTGAAACATTTTTTGTTGGTATGGTTAACTGTGAACACCAAACAGAAAAACAAGTCAATGCTGTCAGAGAGGATAAGTGGACAGCACCATTGGAGATAAATGGGACTATAATAACTATGAAACTGGACACTGGTGCAAAGGCAAACCTGATCAGCACATCTGACATTAAAGTGATGAAAGTGAAACCAAAAATAAACAAAGAAATGACAGAGTTGAAAGACTACAATGGACAGAAAATAGAGTGTTTAGGCACGTGCAGGCTGAAAGTGACTGTAAAAGAAAAAGTACACCACCTATTTTTCTCTGTTGTTGCCGAAGACCTTGATTCACTACTGGGTGATAAAGCATGTGAGAGTTTGGGGTTGGTGAAAAGAGTGTATTGCATCAACACAGTTGCAAGTACACTAAGTGACACTGTTAACTCTATAACACAAAACTATGAAGATGTTTTTAGAGGTCTTGGTGCACTGCCCTTCACATATAAGATCCAGTTAAAAGAAAATGCACAACCAGTTGTGCATGCTGCACGAAGAGTTCCAGCACCGCTGAGAGACAGTCTAAAAAAGGAACTGGACAAGATGACGATGTTGGGTGTGATAAAAAAAGTTGAAGAACCAACCGACTGGGTCAACTCCATGGTGTGTGCAAAGAAAAAGAATGGTGACCTAAGGATATGTATGGACCCAAAGGATCTGAATGAGAACATTAAGCGTGAGCATTTTCAGATACCCAAGCGTGAAGAAATCACAAGTGAGATGGCGGGTGCCAGATATTTCTCAAAACTTGATGCATCACAGGGTTTCTGGCAGCTAAAATTGGATGAAAACAGCACCAAATATTGTACCTTTAACACGCCTTTTGGCAGATACTGCTTCCTCAGACTTCCCTTTGGCATCATCTCAGCATCTGAGATATTTCACAGAGCCATGGAGCATATTATTGAGGGACTAGATGGAGTTCGGGTATATGTCGATGATATTATCGTGTGGGGCTCAACAGTCCAAGAACATAATGCGAGGCTGACAAAAGTGCTGGAGCAGGTACGCAAGTATGGATTAAAGCTAAACAAGAGCAAATGCCAGTTTGGAGTTGAGGAAATTATCTTTCTGGGAGACAAGCTCTCTGCGGAAGGCATTCAACCTGACCAAGAAAAAGTCAATGCCATAATTGACATGCCAAGGCCTACTGACAAGACTGGAGTGTTACGCATCATGGGGATGATCAACTTCATAGGTAAATTTATTCCAAATTTATCCGCAAAAACATCTTGCATCCGTGAACTCCTACACAAAGAGACCGAGTTTAAATGGACAAGCAGACATGAACATGAATGGCAAAAACTCAAAGAAACACTGACAACTGCACCTGTGCTGACATTCTACGACCCTACAAAGAAGATCAAAGTGTCGACAGATGCCTCAAAGAATGGAATTGGTGCTGTGCTTCTACAAGCTGAAGGTGAGCATTGGAAACCTGTGGCCTACGCGTCCAGATCCATGACAGAGACTGAGTGTAGATATGCTCAAATAGAAAAAGAATGTTTGGGGCTTGTGTTTGGACTGGAGAGGTTCCACAGCTACATTTATGGCCTACCCTCTTTCACAGTGGAAACAGATCATCGTCCACTTGTTGCCATCATCAAAAAGAATTTGAACGAAATGTCACCAAGGATTCAACGTTTAATGATGAAAATGCAGAGGTATGACTTTGAGCTGATCTACACGCCAGGAAAGCACCTGATAATAGCAGATGTGCTTTCACGAGCACCTACAAGTAGCATTGGAAGTACCACTGAAGAGGATGTTCAGTGTCAAGTGAGCATGGTGTCTTCTGCACTTCCGATATCAGACGCAAAGTCCAGACAGATAGCTGTTGAAACAGCAAAGGATTCAGAGCTGCAGTGTGTCATGAACAACATGAAAAACGGATGGCCAGTAGGTTCCTGCACACAGTTCTATCACATCAGAGGCGAACTCAGTGTCATTGATGGACTGTTGCTGAAGCAAAG
>JAZAVI010001125.1:10000-30106 GCA_036326025.1 Chrosomus eos | reverse complement strand
TAATTAGGCAATCATTCCATGTGTATTATAGCGCCCTGTGTTTTCCCTCAGTGTTTGTGATTTCGTAATATGTATGGTTGTGTGTGAATCCTAGATGTCTGGAGTTTTGTTCTTGTTTCATTTTGAAAGTGTCATTTTGTTATTTAAAACATTTATCTTTGAAATTCCGTGTCCTCGTCCTTCAGCCTCCGGCACAGCTATACCGGACACCTTTGTATATACATGTATAGTATATTTTATTTTCCTTTAGCTGATTTTCAATTTGTCCGCCAGGCCTCACAAAGTTGGAATTTCCTTGTTCTGTCCCCCTCTGCAATGTAGTTGTATAGGCATCTATTGTTAAATTTCGGTGTATCACTGCTATTTCACTAAGATTAATTATTATTTTACAAAATAAAATTATGTTTGTGGCAAAAATACTTCTGTTTTAAAACTTCATCACTGCGTAAGAGACATCAGAGTAAATTAATAAAAAGAGAAAGTTTATTCTTGCAAGAAGGCTCAGTCGCCATCACAGCCGTTACCCTGTGGAAGTGAGTGGCGCGCACCAGGAAGTCAGGCCTTCTATACCTGCTTGTCAAGGTTCCTTCTAACCGCTGTACTTTTCACCCAGATAGGCCCCCACTTCGGTTTCAGTTTCTACTTTAGGACACAAACTTGGTATGGAATAACTAGCCAAAATGACCCATTCCTAAGGTCAAGACGTCTGTCCATATATTCTGAACGTCAGACAAGCGTACACACTTCTTACTTTTACACATTTGAATTAGATTAGGATAAATGACTATTAAAATTTCTACAAACAATTATTAAAATATTATTATGGAAAAAAGGTATGCTGGGCAATGTGTTCTCAGAGTGGCTTACGCTTCAAGTAGCTAACAGCATTGGAGAGCTGGGCTGTCTCTTAGTAAATGAAAAGCTGGGCTCATATTTTTCGTTTTATAAGTGGGCACGCAATTAAGGTATTGTTTGGCTGATATTAACATTGTAAGTGTATTGTAGTGTTAGCAATGCCAGTGCATAGCGTGCTGGGCATGCAGGGAATGCAGGTGCAAATGGGCCCCGGGCCATTTGGGGGCCGCATCCCATATAGAACCTGGGAATGTATTAATAATTTGTAGGCCACAGTAAAATATTATTTTTTTGTATACATCGGCATAGTGTCAGTAATTTCTTCTTTCTCTGTAATTACTTGTGTAGCATGTTTTCTTTTTCTTTTGCGCCCACGGCTGGTTGTAGAACTAACTAAACAATTTTTTGAATAAACGCTGCATTATTAGAGGTTGCACTCTGGGGGACATTATTCGAATTATCATGCATATCAGTACATGTACTTTTTCCTCTTACATACAATATGACACTCACACATACAAGTAACATTGCCCGGCTGTTTTACAAAACAAGCGAAAAACAGCTCTCATACATACATTGAAAATTTGTACGCTCACGCTCACCACACAACAACTCAAACGCACACCACACACACCAAGCACACAACACACACACACACAAAACACACACATCACAACCACAGACCACACACACACACACACACCCAACACTCACACACAACACACACACACTACACACACACACCACAAACTGAGAATGCTGTCACACATATTACGCTCAACAAACAAACTGAAACACACACACACACACACTCTGAAACACACACACACATTCAAGTGTGAAATGCTTTTACAAACACAACTGAAATTTTTACACACTTTACATAAGTGAAATGCTTTTACAAACACAACTGGTAAACGCTCTCACTCAACACAACTGAAAAGCATTTCAGTATGTTGTTTGAAAGCATTCAGTTAAATAGGGAGGTGCACTCTTAAGGCGCCAATTTAAAAATGAATACATTGTATTCGAAGGTCATTGTTGGCATTCAAAAAAATGCAGAGCGATAAGTTTTCAAAAAATGCGGCTGCGCGCGATGTCACAGAATCTTTTTCATTGAGAATGCACGAAAGCCGTGAATATAAAACACCAACAACATCGTGGATGAATTTGAAGAAGACAGGCCTGGAGAAATCAACTAAAATTAGTGAGTAGGTCTGTGCTTTCTACATTTTTGGGCTGCTGTGTCACAATAATTTTGTATGCACTGCTAGTGTGTATTATTGACAAAATGGTTATGCTAGCTTTTTGTTGTTCCATTCTGGTTGTGATAATTTGATGGGTAGTGTCTTTTTTATGGTATAGTTTGATATGTTTTTTTTTTTTTTTTTTTTAACAACAGGGGAACTATATTATTGTCTCTTCTATGTACTTGGGGGTGGGGTTAGGGGAGTCCATATACATTTGATTTTTGCCTATGGGCCCCGGTACTGACTTGCTACGCCACTGACGTATGACGGTGATCATGTACTTTTTATATGTAGTAAAGACTGAAGGGCTGGTTGCATCAAATAAAAGAAGTTTGCGGATACCTGAAGGCTCTTGTTCAGCAGCTATACATTAATCTTTTAACAACATGGAGGAATGTTTTGTTTTTAAACCATCTTTGAATAACATATTTTAGGGGACCTAAACAAATTTAGCTTGTTCCATTTTTGTACCTCTGAACAGAATACATCCTCCTAGGCTACATACATCGTTTTCTAATATCGTAAAAGGTAGGCATTACTGATTACTTGGTTAGTTCACTTGCATTAATAATGTTAACAATTGTATATATTTTAAAAACACTTGAAGTTGATTTTGAGATTGACATTAAGTGTTAATTGTTAGTTCATTTTTAAATAATGTTAAATGATGAAACCTTATTGTAAAGTGTTAATGAATAAATGATATGAAGCTAAAATGTGACATTTAGGCTGACCATCAGTAAAAAATACTTGTAGTTAGAGTTGAATTTTGAGATAATTATTAAGATGGGCTCGTCTATCTGATCCGAACAAAACGTTGTCTGTCTTGCAAGCCTCATGACAACAAAAACAGCTTCCTGGTTACCAGAATAATAAATTTAAACTGTTTATTACGTTTTTTTTTTGGTTACTAAATTAAATTGGGCCTCAATTTTTCTTTTGGTGCAAAAGTTTACATACTGCAGGACATTTAAAACCAACTACACATTTTGATCTCGAATATTATCAAAATTTCTTTTTTTTTCGTATAAAAGAACTAGCCTCTTTAATAGCCTTGCAGATTAACTTACCGGAAATAACAATTACATAAACCATGGTAGAATCCATAATGAAAGACATTGTTCTTCAGGAAGTTAGATCAGATGGTTGATTCATTATCAGTCTTCATTTAGTATGTTTATGTGAGATTTTTTTGTTGTCTGTACCTTGTTTATTGTTGAATAGTACAAGGACGACCATGACTTACTATTACATACTTTTCATCTACATAAGACTGGTTTTTGAACATGAACAGTTGATGACATGGAAAACAAAAGTGAAATCCAAGCTTTTATTGATTTATTGCAGAATACCAAGAAACATAATCAGGGGAAAAACATGGTCAAAATCTATAAAATGAAAACAATTTTACAATTAACAAAATAAATATGGTAAAACATGGATTTGTGTCACAGATAGAGAAAAGCACAATATTAAGGTTAAATCATATCTTTAAAATTTTTTTTTGTCATAATAAGCATCATACTTCTTGTGGCCTTTTTGTTGTGAAATTTAGAGATGAATTCAACAAGGAAACTGTACATTGTCTTTAAACCTACGTTTATTCTTATTTCTTTGGTGTATTTAAGTTAAGAAGTTAGTCTGATTCACCTTTGAATAATTTAAATATTAGTATTTTTTGGTTGAAAATACAATTTAAATTGGATGTTGCTTCATTGAAGCTCACATTGTTATACTCCTCTTGCGAAATCATCAGTAGTATATTGCCGATTTCACACATAGCACGATTTTTTTGCTAACCGATTTTCAGACTCACCACAGGATTTTGAGAAGATCGACCTGACAAATAAGCTCCGAAATCACTAGTTGCAACTAAGGTTAACGGTCCCCTCTCCTGCAAGCAAGGGAGAAGTCTCAAAAACTGCCACCATGTTATCTCACTACACACAGCACAACACTCATAATATATGAATTATATTGGACAATTAAAACCAATATAACAATAGTTATAAATCAAAAGAGAGAAAATTAACTTTGTAGAGAACAAAAATGTATTCCTCGCTCCCTTATGATAGTTAATAACTTAGCCGCAACCTCTATAAAACTTACACAACATAACCCCTAGAAAATCCATATTACATAAAGTATAACAAACGCAAATATACTCCAAAACCAAAAATGTATTCTACTGCAAACTGTAATAATCGTCGCATGTTCAAATCAATATTTTATGTGTTTTTAAAAGCATCAAGATGTAGCATAGGTGTCGCATCAAAAAGCTTTGGGTCTGCTAAGTTGAGGCTGGGGAAAAGTGGTTTGTGCACAGCGCAATGAAAAGATAGAGAAGAAAAAAGTCCAAACTCTCCCCTTAGAGCGACTAGGTTCCAATGTTCTAAACATCCATCAACTCATTGTGTGCTATGGAGGCCTTACATGTGCACACATGTGAACTGGCTTGCTGGGGAATTTCAAACAAGGACAAATTACAAGAGGGGAACAGCGATAAACTAAACTCTGCGACGCACAGCCACGCCAGCCTGGACTAATTTCCATGATAGTAGAAGCTGTGCGTTTCCTGGAGGGGAACCAAGTGGACCACCTACAAACTACACGCAATGTCTTGGTTGCTGCTCACCAGGAACTCGTTCATGGCTCATTGCTTCGTTCGGATTTTTACGAGCAGCTGGCATACACATTGAGTTTGCGCGCATTACTGCCATACTTGCAGGCGTTTATCTACCCGCGCTTTGTTTACGCTTTTCATTATAGCTAATGCCCTATCTAATCCGCCCCCTCAAAAAACTTACCAAATAACCATTTCCTGCCCTTCACACCTCTCTCCCGACTCCAATTCAACTTTTTAATGTGTTTATCTACCCGTCCTAGTTTTTTTTAAACTGTGTTATCATTTCTTGTCTTTCCTTGATTAATTCGCGGCTGCATTTTGTTGTAAAGAAACATGTTCTGACTGTTTAAAGCCCCCCTGACATTGTTCACAATTTCCTGTAGGATGTTTCTCTAAATTATTAGTGTGGTATTACGATTTATTTATGCCCATTTCAAGCCTTGGCTGTTATATCACACTGTCTTTTCATTTATTATAGGAGGTGTTTTATACCGTTGCTCTCTACTTCTGATTACCTAACTGTTTCTTTGAATTTTCATTATAAATGTTTCCCTTTTGTGTGCATTAATCACCAGCTCTCTTAGGCAACTGATGCTTGACCAGATAGTCCTGCAGTTGTGAAAAGACTCAGTGACTTGAGACTACTTTTGGACAATCGTCGTGCTGAGAACTCGGCATGTAAGAGTTTGTTTGTTTTAAACAAGTTCTGCATTGTTTTTGGACACAGTTATTTGGCTTTTTCTTTATCAGTATGGAAAAAATTGTAAGGCCAGATTCTTGTTTAATATCACTTATTGTCAGAGTTTTTGGCATCCTATGGGTTTAGGTGTTACATGGAACCATTACTACAAATTACAGTGCACTACCTCTCACCAAAAAAAATAGAGCTCCTCCAATAATATGATAAACCAAATATCCGCGGAGGCTTCAATTCGATTAATGCCTCATCAATGGCTCAGAAAGCTTTAATGGTTATCTGGGTTTATTCGACCAACAACAGACCGGAACGGTGGTGTCATTCGAAGTCATCAGGACATAATCAACAGAAACAGTTTGCAGCCTTTACTGGTGTTTTAACTGCAGGCACTTAAACATGATGCAGAACTGTTCAGGCGGTTGTTCCAGATACACACTGACCTCATTTTGCTTTCCTGTGTATGGGTGGACTGCAGATGTGATTTGTAAAGGTAAACACATTGGAAAAATTGCAACAGACGATTAGTCCTAGATAACAACTAATATGTAATGATTCAGTTGACCCGCCTCAAGATTTGAGTATCTGCCATTCGAGAAATAAGATGGTAAGAGAAACTTTCAAGTTTAACTGTTCACGGTTTTGCTTATCTCAGCCTTTTTGGCAGGCTACAACAATATGTACTGCAGTTTTTCTCAAACTATAGGATGTACAAGCTTCTGGGTGTACAGCATTTGGTCATCGTATAAAACGAACTGTGGACGACCCTAGAACAGCTCTTAAAAACATTATGAAACAGTGGGATATGGAGATTGGTTTCATGGACTATGCGACAAGTTTCTGAACCCGTCTTCTCTGGCTGGGATATCAATCTGAGAACAAGGGGATATCCTAATATTTTGGTTCAGTTAAGTAAAATCACTCTCAACGAAATGCAATTTCAGGAAACTCATGTATCTAATCCAGGTACGTTCTCCTGAATTGATATTGACTGAGATATATGCCGTTACAAAACACACACAATTTACCAACCTCTTATGGAGGATCGCTTCAGGAATGTGTTATGCTCATCCCGCGATGTTGGGGAGTTCCTCGTAGAGAAACCCACGTATTCCCCATAACACAGTTGTGAGGGAACAGGTAGGAAGTTCAAGCGTCCTCAGAATGGAATATTATTTTGTATAATAACATTGAGCAGCATTGTATAGATAACTGATCGAACAACTTTTTTAATGCCAGAAAGTGATTGTAACCAAGGAAAGTCCAGCAAACTCAGTGCATTCACTTTGATAGAAATTGGGGAGGTAGCTACCATGTACCCATTTGATATTGTATGTAGACTTGTTCATGTGAGGAGTCCCTCTGCCTAGGGGCCAAATCTTCCCAAAGACCAACTGTTTGTAGACAAAAGAGTCTGGGACTTTGAGCAAGACTGATACGATACGTTTGACCAGACATTGAAGCTTTCTGGGTCTCCTGAAGATTTCCAGTTGAATGTGTGTATTTTTCAATTCTTGGGGATCATGACATTAGAGGACCTAAAATGGGAGCTTAAACTTTCGAGCACGAATGATTAGTAAGTAAAGCACTGATAGAATCTGGTATTGAATATGTTTTATTTTCAAAGATAGGCCTAATGTATTGCCTTGGTATTGTTTACTTAAGTATTAACGCAGTCAATCATGACTCATTCAGAATCTTTTTCTTCTTTCATGTCAAATAGCTACTCATGGCGGTTAGCAACAGGGGAGTTAGTAAAATGAGATAATGTTGTTATAGCAACGGATACCGCTAATAACTGTGTCACGTCTTTGGTCTTTTATTTGTTTTGGGTTGGGTTCTTGTCATGTTTCCATGTCTAGTTCTCGATGTGATTCCGTGGTTTGTCTGTGATTCCTGCCATGTGTCTTTGTCTTTGGGATTAAGTGTCGTCGTTCGTTGTTGCACAGGTGTTCCTTGTTATTGTAATTACGTCTTTGGTGTATTTAAAGCGCTCTGATGTTTTGGCTCATTGTGTCTTTAGTCGCAGGTTAAGAGTGGAATTACTGAGAGGGAAAGTAAAGATATATCCTAAAGAGCAAAGTTTTGCAGGCTATGGCCAGGAATATGCTAAAAAATATTCATTTTATGGATATGTTCAAAATATTACGGTTGGATCAAAGAAGATAACAAAATGGGCATTGTGATATTGGCTAGTATGGGCAGATCGAGACTTCGTGAAGCAATGAAACAGTTGAACCATAATGGTCCATATTGGTTGCGAGGCTTCGGAATCATTCCGACACCTCCGTCTCAACGGATGACAACTATGGTCACTTGCAGGTTTTTGATCATGAAACAACCTTGACGAGCATGAAATTATTTCTGTTTTTTTATTATCTGGTATTCTCTATATGTTGAATCTCTTGTAACCTATAGGCTTCACTGTGCATATGTTTATTTTTGGTCCTGCAAAATGAATATTAATAAAATTAATCAAGCCACATGTCTCACTTTTTTCTTATTCTTATTACAAAAATTTAATTTCTCTGCTGTGGAGGACTTCTTCTTTTCAGTTAAGTTCTTCAGGCCTAATTTGATATATGTAGGCCCTTTCTACAATCTTTCTATGTATTTAGTATCGTATATTTATTATGTTTCTATAATCTATTATGGTATTTATATATGATCTCTATTAATCTATGTATCTATAAAGTGGTCTATGATATTTATATATGCAGCCTATCTTATTTCTTGTCTATCTATTGATCTAGATGTCTATATCTATGTATCTTATTTATATGTGTCCTATATGTCTACTCTGTAGTTCTCTTAGCCTATCAGTCAAGGTGTATGTGTTAAAGACTTTAAATGTAAGCCTATAAATAAATAAACTAATCGCACTATAAAATGTGAGTCTTGATCACAAAAAATCTCTATATTCAAACTCCTCTCACGCAAAAAACCCACGAGGTGCCAGATATGCATCGATTTCACTTTTATACAGATGGCGTGCGATTTGTGTGGTCTGTTTCCGACCTTGTCAATCAAAATCGCTGATTCGGCGGATCACACCTGTCAAACACTTATGCTGCGCGCCCAATTCGCCCTATTATTACTAC
Organism: Chrosomus eos; assembly: GCA_036326025.1. Taxonomy (NCBI): domain Eukaryota; kingdom Metazoa; phylum Chordata; class Actinopteri; order Cypriniformes; family Leuciscidae; genus Chrosomus; species Chrosomus eos. The sequence goes on along the minus strand of JAZAVI010001125.1, from coordinate 21,580 downwards.
GATCTAAATAGTATGTCTCTTTTTGGTGTAGAAAAGTACATACGAATTGCACAAAAAAGGAGATTAAGATAGCTTTGGGTTCAGACGACCTGTACTAGGTCTTTTTCGGTCATCTGGCGCTGGGCAATTTCAAGGTGATTACGGTTTTGGCTTCCAGGGTCGTTCTAGTACATCGGAGGTGCACTAGTTATTATATCCTTTCCTTTCAAAATCGTATTTTATGATTGTCTGACCATTTTCGTAAGATAGACAAGAAATAAATACGAGAAGAGAGAAATGTTTTTAGCACGTAACGTTCACTGCCCAGGCTCGTGCGGTTAAACTTTCATTGCGGAGACATTCTCGCTCATGTGTTTTTGCTGGTATCCCTACACCCGCTTACCAATGACGCGGGACACCTCGTACCCGTGAAGTCTCCTAATGGCAATTTGAGAGCTCAGCGCAGCGCTAACAAGGACGGCTAAAAGACTACAGCCTCTAGCATCGGTCGTTGAGCGCCTATTGAGATCAGCATGGAGTGAGGTTTTACTCTCGCAACAGCAACTACTTAGATTTGGCCCTCCTCCAGTTACATTTGCAATTTGTATATAATGATGCTTTTAAAAGTTAATGGCTAAACGTATCTTTAACAAAAAGTATCAACTATGCTGTGCAGATGCATTAGATTGTCATACAACATTGATTAATTTACATTTTGTCAGGTTGAGATAATGATAATTAATCACTCAAACCTCTTTATCTAAACCTCTCTACACAACCGCAGGACTCGGCGTTCCGCCAGTGTCTGCTAGTTTTTTAAATCCTTTTCACTCGTTAGTGTTTGTTGTTCTAACTGAATTCGTCCTTCATTTGAGCGCGATGGGTAATATGTGGGCTAAGTAATCAGCCGTTCCTAATATAGAAAGTGCGCATCGATCTTCACTTTGGATTTTCTGACCGGAAAATTGAAAGTAGACCATCCGGGTTTTCTTTGGAGAAACTCTATTATTACATTCTACGATTTGGGACGTACTAATTCTATTTTCTGAGAATCTTTGTTAGGTTCGCGTTTGTATGCGTTTTGGTAATTTCGGACGCTGCTTAATTTGGGAATACACGTCAGAGGCTAGCGTCAGTGGCCTGTGGCACGGGGACTTTCATGGTAATGTAGTTTTAAAGCACGCGTCGATTCATTGTGATGAGTTATAATCTTGTCTGCGTACTTATAGTTTCAGAGATCTCGATCCAAAAGCTTCGGCACAAAAAGTAATCTGATTACGTAACGCATGATCCTTTTAATGCGTTACTTTACTGTTACATCAAAAAGTAATCTGATTACGTTAATGCGTGTTAAGTGATAATGCAATACTTGATGTATACCATCAAAAAAGAGATCGTGATTACGGAAGAGCATGTGATGTTTTATCCGGTACTTTAGACTCGTTACATCACAAAAGTAATTTTTTGATTACGTAACGCATGTTACTTTTAATGCGTTACTTTACTCGTTGCTATCAAAAAGTAACCTGATTTAGTAATTGCATTGTTACTTGTAATGCGCATACGTTTTCTCGTTACATACAAAAGTGTATCTATGATTACGTAAGCATGTTTAACTTTTATATGACGTTATTTAGTCGTCTGCATCAAAAAGTTAATCTGATTACGTTAACGCAATTGTTACTTTTAATGCGTTATTTACTCGTTGCATTCAAAAGTAACCTGATTATGTAATGGCATGTTACTTGTATAATGCGCGTTCTTTACTCGTTACATCAAAAAATAATATGATTACGTTAACGCATGTTGGCTTTTAATCCGTTACTTTACTCGTTACATCACAAAAAGTAATCTGATTACCGTTACGGCTTGTTGCTTAAATCCGTTACTTTACTAGTTACTACATCAACAATAAGTAATCTGCATTACGTAAGATGTAACTTGTTATGCGTTTTTTACTCGTTACATCAAAAAAGTAACCTGATTACGTATCGCATGTTGCTTTTAATCGTTACCTTACTCGTTACATCACAAAAGTAATCTGATTACGTAAACGCATGTTGGCTTTTAATCCGTTACTTTACTGTTACAATCACAAATGTAATTGATTACATTAATGCAATGTTAATTTTTATGCGTTACTTTACTTCGTTGCATCAAAAAAGTAACCTGATTATGGAATGCATGTTACTGTAAATGCGCTTACTTTACCGTTTACAGTCAAAAAAGTTATCTGATAACGTAATTCATGGAACGTGTAATGTGGTCGGTCTAGCAAGACCAGATTATGCCAGCATGTGCGCTAACTTTACTCGTTACATCAAAAAAGTAATCTGGATTAGTAAACACATGTTGCTTGTTTAAGTAATTGGGATGGTTTACTTTAATCGTTTACATCAAAAAGTAATCTGATTATGTAATTGCATGTTCTTGTGAAATGCGTACTTTAGTCGTTACATCATAAAAAAGTTAATCTGTATTACAATATCTGCATGTGTTACTTGTGTAATGCTTCGCCTACTTTACTAGTTACATCAATAAAGTAATCTGATTCGTAACCACATGTTGCTTTTTTAATTGCGTTTACTGTATACTAGTTACATTCAAAAAAGGTAAATCTGATACATAATGCATGTTACTTGTTATGCGCTACTTTAACGCGTTACATCAAATACAAGTAATCTGTTTACGTATACACATGTTGCTTTTAATGCGTTACTTTACTCGTTACATTCAAAAAACAGTAATCTGATTTTACGTAACACATGTTGCTTTTAATGCTTTACCTTACTGCTTACTAAATCAAAAAAGTAATTGATTACGTAACGCAGGTTGCTCTTTTAATGCGCTACATTGACTCGTTACATCAAAAACTAATCTGATTATGTATTGCTTGTTACCTTGTAATGCGCTACTTTGACTGTTTACATCAAAAACAGTTATTGATAATGTAACAATGTTGCTTTGAGTTGCGCGTACTTTACTCTGTCTACCATCGTATCAAAGAAACTAAATCTGATTATGTTATACTCACATGTTGCTTGTTTAATGCGCTGAATTTTACTTCGTTACCTTCAGAAGAAAATGTTATCTGATATGTAACACATGTTGCTTTTATGCGCGAACTTTATTCGTTACATCAATAAGCATAATTCTATTAGTAACGGGCATGTTACTTTTAATGCGTTACTTTTACTCGGTTTTACATCAAAAGTAATCTGGTTTAATAATGCATGTTGCTTTTAATGCATTTACTTAACTCGCTAAATCAAAACAAGTAATTCTGATTTACGGTAAGCATGTTGCTTTTAATGCGCTCTATACTCGTTTACATCAAAAAATCTAAATCTGATTATGTAATGCATGTTACTTGTAATGTTGCAAACTTTAATCGTTAAATCAAAAAATTTATCTGATAAGATAACAATGTTGATGTTTTAAATGTGCTGCTACTTTTACTCGTTACATCAAAAACTAAATTGATTACTGTGAAACATGATGCTTTTAATGCGTTACTTTACTTGTCTACATTCAAAAAAGTTATCTGGATAATGTAACAAATGTTGCTTTTAATGCGTACTTACTCGTTACATCAAAAGACTAATCTGATTACGTAACGCATGTTTACTTTAATGCGATACTTTATCAGTTTACATCGAGAAAAGTAAGATCTGATTACATAATGATGTTGCTTTTATTGCTTTATTTACTGCTAAATCAATAAAAGTAATCTGATTACGTAAACACATGTTGCTATTTATTGCGCTATGATCTATACTCGTTACTCAAGAATACTAATCTGATTATGTAATGCATGTTATTGTATTGTTCTTACTTTACTCGCTTATCATCTAAAAAAGTATCTGATAAGTGTAACACACTGTGGCTTTTAATGCGCTACTTTTCTCGTTACATCAAAAAAACTTATCTGATTATGTAAACCACATGTTGCTTTTAATGCGCTACATTACTCGTTACATCAAAAAAGTTTTCTTTGATAATTGTAACACGTTGCTTTTAATGAGTACTTTTACTCGTTACATCGAAAATATCGGGATTATATGTAACAGACATGTTGCTTTTTAATGCGTACTTTAATGTCGTTAATTTGCATCAAAAAAGTAATCTGATTTATGTCATAAATTCGCATTGTTATACTTGTAATGCGCTACTTTTACTCGTTACAAATGCGCACTACTTTATCTCGTTACATCTGTAATACGTAATCTGCGTTTACGTAAACGCTGTTTGCTTTTAATGCGTTTCTTCTACTCGTTTACATCAAAAACTAATCTGATAGTATGTAACGCCTATGTTGTCGTTTAATGCGGTACTTATCGTTACATGTCATAAAAACTAATCTTGATTATGTAACATCATGTTGCTTTTAATGCGTACTTTACTCGTTACATCAAAAAAGTAAATCTGTTTACGTAACGCATGTTACTTGTAATGGCGATACTTGTACGTCGTTACATCAAAAAGTAATTCTGATACGCTATCGCGATGTTACTTGGTGTAATGCGCCTAACTCTTACATCGTTTACATCAAAAAGTAATCTGAGTACGTTAACGCGATGGTTGTAACGTTGTAATGCGCGTACTTTAATCGTTCTTACATCAAAAAACTACATCTGATTTAGTAACGCATGTTACTTGTAATGCGGCTCTTTACTCGTTACATCAAAAACTAATCTGATTATGTAACACATGTTTTGCTGTTAAGCGCTACTTTACCGTTACATCAAAAAAGTTAATCTGATTATGCGTAACGCCATTGATTTATACGTTAGTAATGCGCCGTTACTTTACTCGTTACATCAAAAAAGTAATTGATTGAGTAACGCATGTTGCTTCTTCTTAATGCGCTACTTTACTCGTTACATCAAAAAAAGTAATCTGATTACGTATAACGCATGTTAATTTGTAATGCTAGGGCTACTGTTACTCGTTAGCATCAATGAGAAAGTGATCTGATTACGATAAGCATGTTACTTTTAATGCGTTACTTTACTTCGTCTACATCAAAAATAATCTGATTACCGTAACGCTGGGACTTTTAAAAGATCTGTTTACTTTTACTCGTTTACATCAAAAATAATTGATTATGTAAAGCATGTTGCTTTTAAAATCCGTTATTTACTCGTTACATCACTCAAAAGTAATATGATTACGTAATGCATGGTAATTGTAATGCGCTACTATTCAGGTTACATCAAAACGGTAACCTGATTAGTTTAACGCCTGTTGCTTTTTAATCCGTTAGCTTATAATCGGTTACATCACAAAAAGTGAAATCTATTACGTAACGCATGTTGCTTTGTTATACCGCATTTTTACTTTAACTCGTTAAATCACAAAAGTAATCTGATTATCATAAGGCCATGTTTACTTATAATGAGGCATGTTGACTTTACTCGTATGACATCGCAAAAAGTAACTGATTTATGTAGTGCATGTACTCTGTGTGAATGCGCTACCGCTCTACTCGTGATCATCAAAAGAAGTTATCTGATTACGTAATGCTTGGAACGTGTAATGCGCTACTTTACTCGTTACGCATCAAAACAATTAATCCGCGATATTAGCGTAACACATGTGGTTGCTTTTAATGGTTACATTTAATCGCGCTACATCAAAAAGGAATTGATTATGTAATGCATGATACTTGTAATGCGATACTTTACTCGTTGCATCAACTAAAGTAGTATCTGGATTACATAATTGCATGTTACTTGTAATGCGTACTTTACTCGTATACATCGAGAACAGAAAAGTAATTTGATTAGTAACACATGGTAGCTTTTAATGACGGGTTACTTTATACTCGTTACATTCAAAAATGATATCATAGCTGATTTACATAAATGCATGCGTTACTTGTAATGCGCATTACTTTACTCGTTACATCAAAAAGTAATCAGATTACGTAGAACACATGTTGCTTTTAAATGCGGTTACTTTACTCGTTACATCGATGAAATCAGTTCATATAGTGATTAAGTAAAACACTGTTGCTCTTGTTAATTGCTTTACCTTACTCCGCTAATTCAAAAAAGTTAAATCTGTATTACGTAACGCAGTTGCTTTTTAATGCGCTTACTTTGTACTTGTTACATCAAACTATCTGATTATGTAATGCATGTTACTTGCTAATGGCGCTACTTTACTCGTTACATCAAAATAGTTATCTGATAGTTGTAACACATGTTGCTTTTGAATGCGCTACATTTTACTCGTTACATCGAAGAGAACTAATTGATTATGTAACACATGTTGCTTTTTGATGCGCTGACTTCTTTACTTGTTACATCAAAAAAGTTAATTGATAATGTAACACATGTTGCGTTTTAATGCTGCTACTTTACTCGTTACATCGCAAAAGCTATATAACGATTACGGTAAGCATGTACTTTTAATGCTGTTTTACTTTACCTCGTTACATCAAGAAAAGTAATCTGATTACATAATGCATGTTGCTTTTAATGCTTTTACCTTTGTACTCGTTAAATCAAAGAAAAAGTAATCTGATTTTGTATATACGCTGTGGTTGCTGTTTATGCGCTACTTTGACTCGGTTACATCAGATAAAACTAATCGAGATTTAGTGTGTTAATGGGCGATGTTTTACTTCGCTAAATGTGCTATTTACTGTTAGACATCAAAAAAGTTATCTGATAATGAGTAATCACATGTTGCTATTATTAATGCGCTACTTTACTCGTTACTTCACAAACAACTAATATGATTGTACGCGTAACACATTTGTTGATTTTACATGCGCCTACTTTTACTTGTTACATCAAAAAAAGTTATTCTATAATGTAACACATGTGGCTTTTATGCAGCTACTTTTACTGTTACATTCAAAAAGCTAATTGATTACGTAAAAGCATGGTTACTTTATAGAATTGCGTTATTTACTCGTTTAATCAAAAAGTAATTGATTACATAATGGCTGAGTTGCTTTTAATGCTTTAGCTTTACTCGCTAAATCAATATAAGTAATCTGTGTACGTCACAATCACATGTTGCATTTTAATCGCGGCTACTTTGTGCTCGTTTACATCAAAAAGCTAGATCTGATTATGTAATGCATGTACTTGTAATGTTCTACTTTTTACTCGTTACATCTAAAAAAGTTTTCTGTTAATGTAACAATAGTTGCTTTTTTGCGCTACTTTACTCGGTACATCAAAAACTAATCTTGATTATGTAAACATGTTGCGCGCTTAATGCGCTACTTTACTCGTTACATCAAAAAAAGTTATTGATAATAGTAACACGTTGCTTTTAAATGCGACTACTTTACTCAATTACATCAAAAACTAATTCTGATTATGTAACAGCATAGTTGCTTTGTAGAATGTCGCCTACTGTTAGTCGTTTCCTCATCAAAAAAGTAATCCTGGATTACGCAACGCTATGGGTGTATCTTTTGATGTATTTGCTGTAGTGTGTTTACTGGTGACAAATGCTTCGCTACTTTACTCGATTACATCAAAAACTAATCTGTTACGTAAGCATGTTGCTTTTAATGCGTTACTTTATCGTTACATCAAAAAAACTAATTGATATGTTACGCATGTTTCTTTTAATGCTTTACTTTATCGTTACATCAAAAACTATATGATTATGTAAACATGTTGCTTTTACTGCGTTACTTTACTCGTTACATCAAAAAAGTAATCTGATTACGGTAACGCTGTTACTTGATAATGTGTACTTTACTCGTTACATCAAAAAAAGTGAATTGAGTTTACGTAACGCAAGTTACTAGGTAATGCGCCTAACTTATTGTTAGCATCGTGAAAAGTAATCTTGAATTACGTAACGCGATGTTGTACTTTCGCGAATGCGCTACATTTATCTCGTGTTAGACATCAAAAAAGTAATACTGGATTAGTAAACGCATTTTACTTGTAATGCGCTATCTTTACTCGGTGTGTTACTATCAAAAAAGATAATCTGATTACGTAACGTTATGTTACTTGTAGATGTGCTGATTGTACTTCGGGATGTGAATGATCTGAATGGTGATAGAAGTAGAGCAGTACTGTAGGAGATGACTAGTTAGAGACGCGAGGTGAACTATTGTGAATGCACGCTCTTGATCATGTGTTACATCAAAAACCTATATCAGTGATTTATGTAACATGTTGCTTTTTAATTGCGTACTTTACTACGTTATCATCAAAAGAGTAATCTGATTACGTAACGCATGCTACTTGTAATGCGCTACTTTAGCTCGTTACATCAAAAAGTAATTGATTACGTAACGCATGTTACTTGTATGCGCTACTTTACTCGTTACATCAAAAACTAATCTGAATATGTACGAGACAACATGTTGCTTTGAATGCGATACTTTACTTCGTTCACATCAAAAAGTAATCTGATTACGTATACGCATGTTGCTTTTTAATGCGGCTACTTTACTCGTTACATCAAAAAGAATGTTAGTTACATGAAGTGAAGTAACGCAGGTTACTTGGTAATGGCGGTTACTTTATCTTTACAATCAAAAAGTAATCTGATTACGTAACGCATGTTACTTTTAATGCGTTACTTTACTGTTTACATCCGCAAAAACTAATCTGATTACGTAACGACATGTTCTGGCTTTTAAATGCGTTACTTTACTCGTTTTAACATCAAAAACTAATGTCTGATATGTAACGCATGTTGTTTCTTTTAATGCGCTACTTTACTCTTACATCAAAAATGATGTTAAATCTGGGAATTACGTGTAACGCATGTTACTTTTAATGCGGTCTACTTTTACTCAGTTTTACATCAAAAAAAGTAATCTGATTACGTAAGCGATGTTACTTTTAATGCTCGCTGTTGTACTTTAGCTATGACTCTCCATCAGAAGAAAAATCGTTAGTATCTGAATTATGTAACACATGTTGTGCTAGCTTTGATGAAATGCGTCCTACTTTACTCGTATAGCATAAGCGAAATGTATTGTTTTGTTACGTAAAGGCGTATTTTCTTGTAAATGTCGTTAGCAGTTTTTTTTTACTCCGTTTAACAATCAATAAAATGTATATCTGATTACTGCTAACACATGTTGCTTTTTAACTGCTTTTACCTTAAGTAGTAGACTTAAATCAAAAATGTAATCTATTGTAACGTTAGAAACGCATGTTGCTTTTAATGCTGCTACTTTACTCGTTATACTCATCAAAAACTAAATATGATTGTGTAATGCATGTTACTTGGTTAATGTGCTACTTTACTCGTTACGATCAAAAAAGTTATCGGATTTGTAACACATGTTCGACTTTTAATGGCGCTCTATACTTTACTCGTTACATCCATAAATCTGTATGATCGTGATTATTGTAAACTGACATGTTGCTTTTAATGCGCTACTTTATATCGTGAGACTCAAAAAATGTAATAGTGAGATTACGCAACGCATAGGTTACTTTTAATGCGCTTCTTTACTCGTTAACAAATGCGGTGCTAGCTTTTATGTGACATCATAATAACTAAATCTGCTTACGTAACGCATGTTGCTTTTAATGCGCGTTACTTTATCTCGTAACTATCCAAAAACTTAATTGATTATGTAAACGCATGTTGCTTTTAATGCGTTACCTTTACTAAAAATTCGTTACATCAAAAAACTATCTGATTATGTAACTACATGTTGCTTTTTTAATGTCGTTACTTTATGGGTTTAACATCAAAAAAGTAACTCGGATTACAGATGACGGGCAATGTTACTTTGTAATGCGAACTACTAAATCGGTTATACATCTTAAGAAAGAAGTAAGAGACTGATTCCGTTGACTACGATGTTTATTGTCATGCGCTTAGGCTTTACTCGGTCTAAACCATCAAAAAATAGTAAGATCTGAGTACGTAACAGCATGTTATTGTTAATGGCTACTTTACTCGTACGATCTCATAACAAACTAATTGATTGTAACACATGTTTGCTGTCTTGAATGCAGCTACTTTCACTCGTTTTACATCAAAACGTAATCTGATTACGTAACGCATGTTACTTGTAATGCGACTACTTTACGCGTCACATCAAAATCAAAGTAAATCTGATTAGCGTATCGCATGTTACTTTTAATGGTTACTTTACTCGTACATACAAATGAAGTGTAAATCGTTGTTACAGTAACGCATGTTTATTTTAATGCGCCTACTTTAATCGTTACATCAAAATAAGTAATCTGGATTACGTAAAGACATTGTTGCTTTTTAAAGCGTACGTTTACTCTGTTACATCAAAAAGTAATCTGATTACGATAAGCATGTTGACTTTTAATGCTTTACTTTACTCGTTACATCAAAAAACTAATCTGATTAACGTAACGCACATGTTGCTTTTATTGGTGACTTTACTCGTTACATCAAAAGAACTATCTGATTATGTAACGCATGTTGCTTTTAATGCGCTACTTTACTCGTTACATCAAAAAAGTGAATCTGATTTCGTTACGCATGTACTTTTTCAATGCGCTACTTACTCGTAAACTGTCAAAAATAATATCGATTATGTAAACACATGTTGCTTTTAAGTGCGCTACTTTACTGTTACATCAAAAAAGTATCTGAATTACGTAACGCATGTACTTGTAAGCGTTTAATTTACTCGTTTACATTCAAAAAATGTAAATCTGATTACGTAACGCATGTTATTGTAATGCGTTACTTTACTCGGTTACATTCAAAAAGTAATCTGATTACGTAACGCATGTTACTTTTAATGCGTTACTTTTACTCGCGTACATCACAAAAGTAGAGTCTGATTACAGTAACGCATGTTGAAAAAGTCATGTTGAAAAGAATGTTTGAGAAAGCATGTTTAAAGCAAAAGTTGAAACGCATTGGTGTGTGTTTTGACTGGCTGTGTGTTTGAATGCTGTGTGTTTGACTGTGTTTGTCGCTGCCTGCAGTTTCGTGAGACGATTCAAGTCAGCATCCGCCACGTAACTCCTGGGCGGAGGCTTGTTCATGCTGGACGACGGACGTGCGGGCGAGAGCGGATCCCTCAGTCTTACTTCCTCTAGACGGACGGAGGACAGAGCTTGCGTTCTTATTGAGCTCAGATTCGGCACCGTGCGGCATGGTTTGATTGCGCTGTGCATTGTCAGGGCGTTTTGTAATGCGACCGAAGAATGAACGGTGATGATAGAAACCAGTGATCTCAAATAACAATGCATTTCTGGCCTGGTGTCTGTTGTAGTAATGACTCAAGTGAAGTAGGCAGAGCCCCCCCCCCCCCCCACACACACACACACATAAAAATACCAGAAGAAGAGTTTCTACCTCCTATTTATCCAGAAAACAGAAAACCTGTTTGCCTATTTTTGAATTGTAATGACTTTATTTAGATGCATTTTAATGAAATTATTAATTTTGTTTTTTACCGCTACATGTGAAACAAGTGTTGTTTTGACTAGTAAGGTATTTTTGTAGCCATATTGCAGTTATTTTGGAAAGATATCATGAAATGTAAATATCTATATGCATAATGCATTATTTGAGTAGGGTGTTGCATTTTCTACTTCCCTTCACAAAAAGTGTTTTTATAGCATTGCTGCCGATGTTGTCATTCACAATAGCAGAAGA
>JAZAVI010001125.1:0-5000 GCA_036326025.1 Chrosomus eos | reverse complement strand
AGCGCTAATAAGTGAAACCGCCCTCCAGAGCAGGAATCTTAAAATCGCTCCGCCGTCGCGTTCCCGTATCTCAAGGGTAATCACGCAGATCTGCTCGCGGCGGACTCACTCGCGCAACGCTTACGTCTCAGCCTACGCAAGTACAGCGAAACAAAAAACAAACATGTGGATTATTTCCATACGGCAAAATACAATTATTAAAGTTGTAATGAAATGAAAATGAGAACTTTCTCATGTTTTTACAATTCATATCTGTTTTCTAATGGCATGGTTATGTTATCTCATTGGGTGCCGAACGATTATCATCGTGGAGTTCAGATGAGTTTGAGCTTAGGGTGATTATTGAGGCAGAATGTGTACGTCCAATAGAATACGCAGATTTCTGTTGATGATGTATGTAGGGTTATCCAAATCATGTCAATCCGCTGAAACTCCGCCCCTCTGCAGATCCTCACATTCAGTCCAGCCCACATCTCTACATCCAATCAGCGGTCTGTTGGATATCACCAAGCCCGCCTTGTTTTCTTTTTCTCTTACATCATAACAAGAAGAAGTGTTGTACTGCTGATGTATAACGCAGCTTTAAAGGGGGTGCAGTATGGCGGAGTATCCTGGTACGTAGTAATATTGTGTCACGGCTGATTGAATTTCAGCATTTATCTCCTCTAAACAAACATAGTTTTCATGAACAGCTCTCTAAACATGATAGTCCCGAGGTGTAACTCATTTATTCCAAAATGTGGACGATTTAAAGGCTCTGGAATGATGTAATTTTCCGTACGGCTGGTCGGATAAGAAAGGCGGTGGCTACGGAGAGGCTCTGAAGCAGAGATGTGGTGTGCACGTGCCCAGTGATGTGTGCTCTCTAATCACCTCTATAAATTCACCAGTTCAATGCGCCGGAAAATGCTTACGGAGGGCATACAGCCAGACTCTAGCTAATTTAATTTCTAACAACAACTTTATACAATATACTAGTTCGTAGATGCTACAGAATTAATTGCGGTATTGAATGGGTATTCTGAGTACATTAGTGTGTGTTTACCTGTGCGTTTTGATCACAGATTTATTCTTAATCTAAACTACTCGTTATGAATTCGCGGCGATGAACGTGAGATATAATGTAATGCTTTATTAAGTTTGGTTACTTGGATATGTGACACTTTGTTCATTGATTTCTGGTGAGTTATCATAATGAGCATTTTAAAACATAATCGTTTACAATTACAAACAAGTATGGCTAAATATTTTTGTGCAACACCACTCTGCAAACTATAACGCTTCAAAATGGGATGAACGGGTTTGAGTTAGGACAGTATGTTAAATTAAACTAATTTATTTTCAGTCAATTTACATTTATGGAGTATTTTAGCACTTTCTTTTTCTTTCAAGTTCACAGAACTGATATATTTTAAGTTAACTAAAATCTGTCTAGTTTGGAGTTTTTATGAAATTATTTTTTTTAATTTAGACGAAACTTAAGTTTAACTGATAAAAAACGGCTGGGATGTCATTTCCAGCATGACTTGGCGATGGCACTCGAAAGGGAGAGTAAATGCTGCAAATGAAGTGTTATTATAATGTTTTTGTGGTGTGAAGATTAAATGTTAAGTGGGTGATTTGAGTATTGATTGGGGGCATCGGACTCTGGATTTTAGAATATTTTGTTCAGTGGGTTTTGGTATTCGATTAGAAATAGAAAATGTGACATTCGAATATTCGTTTTTTTTGTTGTTGTTTTTTGCAAACTGGCATCCCTTGAAACGGCCTTCATTGGCGCTTGAACATAGCCTGGGTTTCCCCATGCGCACTGTGCGGTTTTATTTCACGCCTGAGCCAGTCTGTCCAGATATTGGCCTCAGGGAGGGGACCAATCACAGAGCGGGGAAGGAAGGAGCTGCGGAGACGAGGACACGTCTATGCCGACACACCGAAGCAGTTTGTGTTTTATACCTATGGGTCCAACATGGCAGCAGAGTTAACTTTCGACAAAGAACGTGTCATTGACAGAAGTGAAAGCCAACTAGATGGTTCCCACTGCAACTCCAGCGCCAAGCCGCAGCGCTAACGCTTCCGCCATCTGGGGGTTGGTTTTGGTGAAAGACGTCTGGCGAAAATGTGTAAAGCCTAAACAACTACCCCTTTCTAATGAAAGTGATTCAAATTATGCGTAAAAATATCACGCGATCTTCCACTCGGGCTATACTAAAATATAGAATGCCACTCGCAGTCGTATATTGTACATATAAGTTCTGTCAAGTGCAGAGGGTTATTTTTAGGTTGAAATGCAATTAGTGTGATTATTTTAAACACAACAGTTAACATCTATGAGTAGAAAGTAGTTGCTACTTAACCAGCTTTTTACCATCACATAACTCGAGACTGTGAAGTTCAAGGATTTCATCTAATTATATTACTCTCGACATGTAAGTGTGACAGTAAGAATAAAGTGATTTACGAGTTATAACGTTATTAATATTCTCCTTTCCAGGAAGGTACCACATAACGTTTCAATACAAAAATAAGTTAACAATGAATTCTAAATGAATTCTGCGAAAATAAATGTATTGTGTACTGAAAATGTAAATGGTTGGATAATAATATATAATTCAGCAAAGAGAACTAGCTTTCACAGTAGGCGCTGGGAATCGCTGGGTTCTTCACGATATCGATACGAGATGCTGATACATTGTACAACGTTAACCCATAATATCACGATATGGCGATTTGTACTGCGATTACATCGATGATATGTTTATCAGTAATAACTCACAATATATCATGGTTTAAAGAGCTCTCGCTAACAATTAGTTTTTTTGTAATTAGGAAAAATGAATCTCCATTATGTTTTTGGGGATGCTAAACACATAACTAAAACAACTAGGTTTGCGCTTATCAGTTTGACAACAAAACAGTCAATCTGGACCACTATTTTAAGTGTAACATTTGCTGCAATTCAGTAAGGAAGATAAATAGAATGTTTCCGTCGAGCCGGCAGCACAAATCCCTCACGGCTATTCTCACAGAGCTGCGGGTGATGCCGCTAGAGTGAGGTTCTGGCATGTGGTCGTGTTTGCCGTCTAGTGGATTTTGCAAAGCCAGACATCCAAGTTTCTCCTGGAGAAGTTAGGGAGTCTCCCGCATAGTGATAGGTGTCTCCCTGATGTCCGCAAATTAGTTCTAATCTCCCGGAATCTAGAGCGCGCATGCGAGCAGAACATACTGCGCGCATAACATACATAGCACGCCCCACGACAGTTTGGGAGAGAGGGGGGAGACCTTGCGTGTTGTGCCTCATGAAAGGTAGGGCAAAACCCGTCAAAACCCGGGTAATGAATAGAGCGTTTTTTAAAAAACTTTTTAAAATCGAACCCTTTGGGAAAGAAAGGGATCGAGAATCGATCGCGGGGGGTAAATATCTTTGGGTATCGCCAAAAACGATTTTTTGGGCACCCCCACTTTACAGTAAATTTTATTTTTCTTAAAATTAATGACCTATGTAAAAAAAAACACAGCCACGTCCAAAAGTGCAATTATTTGGATTAACGGACAAGCAAAAGCAAACATGGTCTTTTAAGTTTTATCATGTTTGTAGCATGGGCCCGGGGATTAAAAGTAAAAAAATATTTTTTTAGGCCTAGTGGGGGTTTGGTAAATAATAATTAAAATTTTTAAATGTGTAAAATGCATAAAATGGAAAAAATTCAATAATGGGGAAGAAAAAAATACCTCAGAAAATGTTTTAAAAAGCTGTTGTCCAGTCATCCAGTGGGAAACTTCACCCCAAAAAGGGCGGGGGCCCCGCTCCTGAAGGCCCCTAGTGGGTTCGTTTAAAACCCCTTTCAAAATAATTTTTTTTAAAAAAAAAAAGAACAAATGTGGTTTTTCAATGAGACCTGACGTTAGCCAGGCTAGCTTTGAATATTTTTACATATAAAATCTGGTGAAAATATTAACTTAACATATAACCTCAATATAGGTCTTAATTTAAAAAAAATTTGCTTCTTCCTTTTTGGAAATACTAAAAAAAGTTCCTGCAATTTGGGGTGTTGCGAACAGCGAGTGTGTGTGGACAGAAGTGTGTTTGGGTTTTAGCGAATGAGACATAAGAAAACTACTCATTTTACTTTCTTTACGGCAAGCGGGTTTCAAAATGCCCATAGGTGGAGCGTAAAACGACAGACTTTAACTTCCAAAAATTTTTAAAATATGAAACTCTAACCCTTTTGGGCTGGGCCATTGTTTATTCTAAAGCCGGCGCTGGATAAAAAAAAGGGGGTGTTTTGTGTGTGTGTGTGTGTGGGTGTGGTTTTGGGGGGGGTGTGGGCGGGACAGTAGGGGGCGGGAGGCTAAATTGGACAATTCCACTTCCCAAACCTGTAGGGCCCGGGCCGCAGAGGAAAAGCTGCCCTTTGGGTTGCTTTAAAATTTTTTTTTTTTTTAAATTTTGTTTTTATTTATTTAAATCTACCCTTTTCTAAATCTCTGTCAGTGAGAAAAAAAATTTTTAAAAGGGCTACCCCGGGGGTCCCGACAAACTTTTCCCCTGGTTGCACTGGTTCTACAATTTCTCAGGTTGGTCGCACCCCCCTTTTTTTTTTGCTCATGCATGGGTTATCTATATTTGTATCCCTGTTGTAATTTTTATTTACAGAAGCCATAATTTTATTGTGTATGCCCGATGAGACCAAGACAGTTTCTGTTCGTGAACAGCTGTATTTCATTCATTAATCTGACTTTGCATCCGTACCCTTTAATTGCCCCCTTTGCTGTGTGATAGTAATATATAAACTCGTAGTATTTTAAATGATACAGTTGATTCTATAAACCCAAATATAAGGGTTTATTTTCGGCTTAATTTTTTGCCCCCGACGAAAAGCGAAACCTAGAGTGTCTTTAAACCCCACACTCGCGATTTAGTTTCAAAAAACCCCCCCCGTTCAACTAGTCCATAGCTGTGTTTTATTTACGATAAAACACGGCTAGACCCCTTTACCCAA